>CM077205.1:38511498-38521498 GCA_039654625.1 Rhinogobio ventralis | reverse complement strand
ACTTTAATGTTACATCAGCCATTCATGTAAGTGCTCGGCTAATGTATGCGCTGTTATCGATACAGTTCCCGCATGTGCACCGCAATAAATCAGAAATACACACATGGGTTTGTTGATGGACGTACACTTGTTAATGCTGATGATGAGGAATTACAGCTGCAACATCTCATAATGAACCTCAAAATGAGTAGCGTATCACTGAGAAACGTCCTGCTCAAGTCGTCCTTGTGATGGAGGTTCGGGTTGAATAACTAGTTCTTCCAATGTTTCATCATCGGACTCGCACTCGGATTGATATGGTAAAATCAACGCCATTGTTACTGTCTTTACAGTGTGTACAATCACTGAGCTTTAGGAAGCCTCTGGAGCTGAAGTTCAGTTATGGGTATCAGCGTTTAGCTTCTGACTGCTGTACGCTGTAGACCAATCCAACAGACTGGGCCATCTGGCCAATCAGAGCAGAGTAGACAAATCACAACAGACTGGACCATCTGACCAATCAGAGCAGAGTAGACCAATCACAACAGACTGAACCATCTGACCAATCAGAGCAGAGTAGACCAATCACAACAGACTGGACCATCTGACCAATCAGAGCAGAGTAGACCAATCACAACAGACTGGGCCGTCTGACCAATCAGAGCAGAGTAGACCAATCACAACAGACTGGGCCGTCTGACCAATCAGAGCAGAGTAGACCAATCACAACAGACTGAACCATCTGA
The DNA here is from genome assembly GCA_039654625.1 of Rhinogobio ventralis. Lineage (NCBI taxonomy): Eukaryota > Metazoa > Chordata > Actinopteri > Cypriniformes > Gobionidae > Rhinogobio > Rhinogobio ventralis. The sequence goes on along the minus strand of CM077205.1, from coordinate 38,520,773 downwards.
CCAATCAGAGCAGAGTAGACCAATCACAACAGACTGAACCATCTGACCAATCAGAGCAGAGTAGACCAATCACAACAGACTGAACCATCTGACCAATCAGAGCAGAGTAGACCAATCACAACAGACTGGACCATCTGACCAATAATATTCCTATTTAATAATTGTTTAATTGACACGCCATCCTCAATAAACCCGGTGTGATGCCTCCGATCTTTCGAATAATCCAATCTAATATTACTTCTGACCTATAAGGCTGCCAAAATAATAAACATACACTGTTTGTTAATTGGCCAGAGGAGAACTGGCACCCCGACTGAGCCTGGTTTCTCCCAAGGTTTATTTTTCTCCATTAGGACACCTGATGGAGTTTTGGTTCCTTGCCACCGTCACCTCTGGCTTGCTCAGTTGGGGACACAAAATTTTCAAATAAATATCCAAATAAATTTAATTACTAAACTAAATTATATCAACTACATTACTTGAATATATATGATAATTGAAATGAGCTGATGACATCACCGTTTTCTCCAGAGCGGCTGCACAGCCGAATCAAATTCTGTTCATTATTTTCCTGTTTAACACTGTGAAGCTGCTTTGAAACAATCTGCATTGTAAAAAGCGCTATATAAATAAAGTTGACTTGACTTGACTTGACCAATCAGAGCAGAGTAGACCAATCACAACAGACTGGGCCATCTGACCAATCACAACAGACTGGGCCGTCTGACCAATCAGAGCAGAGTAGACCAATCACAACAGACTGGGGCATCTGACCAATCAGAGGAGAGTAGACCAATCACAACAGACTGGGGCATCTGACCAATCAGAGCAGAGTAGACCAATCACAACGGCAGCTGGAGCCTTTAAAATAGCATAATAAGGGCACTTTAATTTTGACATTATTTTTCATTCTTCTTTCTAAAGACTGTTGAAAATAAAATAATTAGTTTATTCTGTTGATAGCCATAGATTTGTTTCTTTTCAGGTCTATATATCTAAAAAATATTCTACTGGTGTGTAGAAAAAAAAAGAAACAGTGTAACCTAATAGAAAGTTTTTCCAGATAATATTTACACATATTTTTCACAGCATAAATTGGGTATTATTTATACATAAAAACAGTCCATTTTCAAATTATATTGAACTGTTTTTATTGATAATGATTGAAACACATTCAAATGTTTGGGGTCGGTAAGACTTTACTTTTTTTTTTATTAAAGGCTGCATTTATTTGCTAAAAATACAGTAAAAACAGTAATATTGTGAAATATTATTACAATTTAAAATAACTGTTAATATATGTTAAGATGATCATCATTACTCCAGTCTTCAGTGTCACATGATCCTTCAGAAATCATTCTGATATGAGGATTTGATGCTCAAGAAACATTTATGATTATTATCAATATTGAAAACAATTCATATTTTTGTGGAAACTGTGAGGTTTCTGTTTCAGGATTATTTCATTAATAGAAAGTTAAAAAGAACATTTATTTGAAATAGAAATCTTTTGTAACTTTATAAATGTCACTTCTGATCACTTATAACGCATCCTTGCTAAATAAAAGTATTAGTTTCTTTTAAACTCTCTGCAAATAATGTGATTTGGTTAAAATGAGATCAAAGTCCACATAGATTTGCTCTTGAAAGAAAGTGTAAAAGCCAGCGTGAAGCATTTTCTTAAAAAAGTTTATGAATATCTGCGATTGAACCAAGAGACTTTGAAATCTTCAGTCACTGCTTTTGAAAGCACCCAATCAATTAGAACTCAAAATGTGAAAAGAGATACATTCAGGTTTGGATAGCAGTGGCTGTATCAACGAGAAAATCTGTGTGATTGCATGCTCTTTTGGCGTGAGTGTGTGTGTGTGTACACGAGTACAAACCTTGTGGATGACATATGGATGTGTGAGCTTTTAAGATACTGTTGGCAAACCGCAAGCTTCCTTCCACACTACAACCGTTAGGATCCGTGTGTACGTGTGTTTGTGGATGTGGGGGCTGGAGGCAGGAACGAGGCTCGCCGCTTAAAATAGAGAATCGGAGAATCTGCAGTTGAGATCTGTGTGGATGTGAATGAGAATGCAGAAATCTCCTAAACCGCAGACTGTCTTCATTCACAAAGAACTGCTCGTGCACTTAAATAAAAGTCGGTTATCATTTGCTCACCTTCATAACACAACAAATCTAATGAATATTCCAAACAATATCTGGGATTTAAAAAACTGTCTGTTCCTAGGCCTACACTCAAAAAAAAAAAGCTGTTGAACGAACTTAATTAAATGAAGGAAAACTTTTCCACGAAATTGAATTGATTAACTGGTTTGAAATGATTTGTTGTAATCTTGTTGTATGAACTTAAATTAATTTAGTCAAGACTACTAATAAAATATTGTCATTCCTATAAAGTAGGATAAAGAGATGATGACCATATGTAGAAAAAAATCTGACTTCTATTTTGAACTCATCTAATTTGTGTTTGACCAAATAGACTTTACATGTCTTCAACATGCACCCTTAAGTAATTTCAACTCAATTTTCCTTGTAAACACAACTCAAATACTTTGTGTAGCAGAAACATAATTCAACTAAGCGCCAATAAAATTAGATCTCAAGTGAATACACTTATACGACATGCATTAGTTCTATTTCACTATTATGATAAACAGTTGCTCATTGAGCAAATAAATGTTAATTTAAATATAATATTGATCAAGCAGCAAACATGATCCGGTCACGCCTGATGTAGACAACGCTGGTATAAAATTACCCTGAAATATGAGAAAGATTGCTAGATTTATGTTGTCACCATGTGAAAAGGGTTCATTGCATCAGCCAAATCCAGCGGTAAATATTTTAAGTAAATAGTTGGAAATGCACATGTCTACAAAGCCTTGTCTAGGTTACTCAGGATAAGAAGTGCGATATATAATTATACAAAATATGTTTTTGCTACAAATCCAAATTAAGTGAGCTACTCAAATTATAAATAAAGTAACAAATAAAGAAAAATAATGATTTTTTTATGTTACATTTTAATTTTTTTTATCAGTGTGGGAACTGTGTCAAACTATTTCATTTATTTCTATAAAAACGAATAGTCAATGATCACATGCTAAGTGTAAAATGTGTGGCATGCAAGTGCTCAAGTAAAATCACTGGTTTCTCATCACTGGCATTAGCAGTTACAGCTCATTGAGAACAGCATGGACTTGTGTCAGGTAGACACCCGCAGCCTAACCACAGGGTCACTTCACGATAATGGTAACCTCAAAAATCATATAACATCAAACTTTAACAGTCTTTCCCTTTAACACATTAAACAGCACTTCATTTCAACATTTACTCTCTTGATCCATCCCTATGCAAAGCATGCTGGGAACTAGAAATACACTGCCCAGTTTCAGTCAGGGCAACAGAAAGAGTCATGCAGTCCGGACACAAATGATTTAGGTTAACTTAACATTTTACACATTTAATTTCATTTAATGTAATAAAATTGAGTGCAAATGGCAATTAAGTAAAAACTAAACTTATTTTATTTAACCTTTTTTTTGAGTGTGTAGTCATATGGACTACTTTTATGGTGCTTTTCATGTAAACTTTTATTTGTAGCAGTATTATTTATTATAATACCCGTCCGATTATGAGAAAGAGAGTCATACGGGTTTGAAATGACAGATATTCAGAGCAGAAAAATTCCCCAATCTATGACCATTTTGAAAAATATTTAGCTTGATGAACACAAATAAGACTGTCGACAGTTTTTGATGGCATGGATCAACTTTGTTTTTAGAAGTGTGTGTTGTTTCGAGTTTTACTCCCGAAATACACTACTTCAAAAGTTTGGGGTCAGTAAGATTTGAAAGACACTTTTATTCAGCAAGAACACATTCAATTGTTTAAAAGTCAGTAAAGACGATTAAAATGTTATAAGATTTCTATTTCAAATAAATGCGGTTTCTACTTCTTGAAAAATATAAAGCAGCAGCGCTTTTTTCAATAATCATAAATGTTTCTTGAGTAAATCATCATATCAGAGTGATTTCTGAAGGATCATGTGACACTGAAGACTGGAGTAGTGATGCTTTGATCACAGGAATAAATTACACTTTAACATATATTGACATAGAAAACACATTTTTTCAATTGTAATAATATTTTTAAAAAAATGCAGCCTTGGTGAGCATACACACAGACAAAAAAAAGGTGTCAAAATTGTACCTTTAAAGTACAATTTGTACAAAAAAGTTTTTTGAATTTAGTATTTTTTCCATGTCATTACATTGTTTAGAGCATAAGGAACAAATGGGGGGAAAACATTTTGAAAAATGATATTTTATTCATATGTTATGCTATGTCCTCTGTAGTGGACACCAGAGAAAATAAAATGACATGAAATAAAACATGAAACAATGGGATTTTTTTAGGTTTTAGGATTTTTGTTTGAACTATGTTATGAAAGATATAACGGAATGATACAATTTTACTTTATGCAATATGTGTGTAAAATGGCCATACATGGGTTTTCCCATTCAATGCAATGGATCTATACACTCTCTCTAATTTGCTTATTAATATGTTCCTGGAGCGACATGTAATGAAAAAATAAGTGTAATAATGGGAGTAATAGTTGGCAACATTTTCACAATAATATCTTATATTTTATAGGAACATTGATATATAATTTCGTTCCCTATTCACTTGTTGCGTCTCCTAAAATGCCTGATAAACATGATTTAACGGTGTCTCTACAGTGGTCATGTATGAAATCAAAGTCATATTTTGATCAGAAACCCCATGACATTTTCCTGAGATGTTGATTCATGACAAACAATTGGAAAATGAGTCAGATTTAAATGATAATTACAAAGTATGATCATATTTCCATAAGAGTGCTAAATTTGATCATTCATTCATTGACTTTTAAAGGCCAAGGAGAAGTTGTTGAAACCTCAAAACAAATGGTATCTGTGAAAAGCCCTGAATGATAAAACTGTGACATGTATGGTGTACGAGAACTATTGTCCTCGTACGTGGACAGTGGCACCCAGGAGGATAAAAGGACATATTTGTACCACAAAAAGGTTCATAGTAGTACCGTAAGTTAAGTATTTGGTACTAATATTCACCCTTTAGGAGTAAAAAAGTTACAAAGATGTTCTTTTAAGGGTACTGCCCCAGTGACAAGCTGTTGTCCCCCTAAAGGTACAATTTTGACACCTTTTTTCTCTGTGTAAGAGACATCATGTCAAACATGTCAAAAAAACATCGGTTATACTTTATTTGGTTACGCTTTATTTTACAGTGTCCATGTTACATGTAGCTGCTGTAGTAATAACTATAAATAATGCAGAATTACATGCAACTAACCCTCAACCAAACCCTAACCCTATAGTAGTTACTTAATATTATGCAGTACTTAAATGTATAATTACACTGTAAAAATGACACCTTAAAATAAAGTGTAACCCATTATTTTAAGGTGTCATTGTTACAGTGTAATTATATATTTAGGTACTGAGTAATATTCTTTAACAACTTAGAATTAGGGTTTGGTTGAGGGTTAGTTGCATGTAATTATGCATCATTTATTACTATGGTAAGTACATGTAACATATGTAAAAAGGACACTGTGAAATAAAGTGTTACCAAAAAAATTTTCATGATTTATCACAACTTTTAATCTTTTGTCAAATCAACTTAAATAATTAATGTGGTTCAGATAACATAATCATTTTCATTTTCTATTTATTAAACCAGTCCCCTTCATTGTATTAACTCAAAATTGTTACGGTAACTTACTTAAACCAACAATATTTGTTTACAGTGTATGTGTATGAACATGTGTCTGAATGTGCATGATATATAATTTCACAAAGCAATTTTTTAAAGACAAAACCATAATCTCCGAACTGTAATGTAAAAAGAAAATGAATGACATATGACAAACATGAAATATTTTTTTCATCTGAAAAACATTTATACATAACAATGTATAATGTAAAAAAAAAAAAATTTAAATAAATAAAAAGTGTTCAGCTGCCTTAAAATGTTAAGTTTAGTCAACTTGAAATGTGACCCTGGACCACAAAACCAGTCATAAGGGTCATTTCTTTTTATTGAATAAATAATCTTTCCATTGATATGTACGGTTTGTTTGTCAATATTTGGCTGAGATAAAACTATATGAAAATCTGGAATCTGAGGGTGCAAAAGAATCTAAAAATTGAAAAAGTTGTCCAAATGAAGACCTTAGCAATGCATATTACTACTAATAATACATTTTTGATATATTTACGGTAGGAAATTTACTAAATATCTTCATGGAGCATGATATTTACTTAATATCTTAATGATTTTTGGCATAAAAGACAAAATGGATAATTTTGACCCATAGAATGCATTGTTGGCTATTGTCACAAATATACCCGTGAGACGCAGGACTGGTTTTGTGCTCCAGGGTCACATATGCGAAGTATTAAGTGACAGCTTGGATATTTGAGTTGACTAAACTTAAAATGTTAAGGCAGCACGAAAACATAATTTTTTTAAGCTGAAACAACTATTTATTTGTTGTACTGCCTTTAATTGTGCTGATTAAATTGTATACTACTAATGAAAAACTAATGAGAATTTAAAAATGAAGATTTGGGTTGACAATAAACGGATAAATCACCCAAAAGTCTTCTTTTGTGTTCTGTTAATTTTATTAAATTCGGAGTGAAGTTTAAATTGGACATGTTTTAATGAGATTCACCCATAATTCTCCTGAAAATGCATGAGTGTGTTTGTTTTGTGTGTGTGTGTGTGTGTGTTTTGTTGCCGTTAGGTACTTCTATCCCTCCCTGCAGCAGCGGGTGTCGTGGCAGGATGTGGGTACGAGAGAGAGAGAGACACACAGCGCCAGTCTGATACTCTACCTAGGAAAGCATGTACGCAGAAACACAGCTCGTGTTGAAAGAGGTGTGTTTCATAAGAGATGACAAAGAGATGCACACAGATGTGTTCTTGCTTGCCCTCGCTGTTTCTCTCTCACTTTCTAACAACAGGCCTGAGGCCACCTGCGGCTGAGACGCTGTCTATTTCCTGATATATTAATTCATACACTTGCAGAAATGTAAATAAGGCAAGCGTCAATCGCTCATACTTAGTGATTTGAACAAACAACATTAAGATTTAAATAATGTGATCTATGTGATCAGACTTTGCACAGCAACAACTTAGCAATTCTAGCAACCATCCAGAGCAGTGTTATTTTAGTAAAGTCTCACCATTAAAAGCCATGTCACACAATAATTATAGTTTTATGTAGCTGATATGACAGACTTGCGCTGCACATGTTGCTCTGAACTGTATTTTCCTCTTTTGAAGTGATTTCAATCATATTTCAAGCAATTCAAACCCATCATGTTGAACAGCGCACATCTGAAGTGTCTCAGCTGAAGGAAATAATACATTATTTATTACAGCTTTAATATTTTGGCCACAATTTCTTATCGGGTCGATAACGATAACATTAAAAATGAAAATGATATGGTGGCCGATATATTGTGCATACCTGTTATTATTAGTAATATTGAATTAGCTTTTATTTTTTATGTTTTCAGTTTTCATTTTCATTTTAGTATTAGTAACTTTGTCATGTGCTTGTGTCATTGTTATTACTTTTAGTTAATTAATTAACTAAATTTTTTTTTTTAATTTTTGTTTCATTTTAGTACTTTAACTTAGTTGCCGAAAAATGATTTTACCAAAGAACTAAAAGTTGAATGACTATATTTTGTTTGAAAACAGAAAAAGACAGTTTTTTGCTGTAGTTCTTGCAAAGTTTCAAAGAATTTCTCAATTTTTTAATGAATACAAAGGGAGTGAATGTAGTAGTAGCATGGTAAAAACATGGTAACTTAAAAATGTGCACATTCACTCATTAATGAGAAGTTACTGATCAGTCACAATAGGGTTTTAGTTGAAAAATATGAAGTTATGACTGTTTTTATAAGCTTACGTTCCCACGGGGTCGGGAAAACAAAACCAGTCATAAGTCTCACGGGTATATTTGTGACAATAGCCAACAATATGCCAAAAATCATTAGGATATTAAGTTAAGATCATGTTCCATGAAGATATTTAGTAAATGTCCTACCGTAAATATATCAAAAACTATTATTAGTAGTAATATGCATTGCTAAGGACTTCATTTGGACAACTTTAAAGGCGATTTTCTCAATATTTCGATTTTTTTGCACACTCAGATTCCAGATTTTCAATATTGTCCTATCCTAACAAACCATACATCAATGGAAAGCTTATTTATTCAGCTTTCAGGTGATGTATAAATCTCCGTTTTTAAAAAATGGACCCTTTGTGGTCCAGGGTCAAATATACAGTCTCTAAATTCATTACAAGGGTGAACAATAACAGCACTGGTCAGAACACCCTATAGCAATGTCCTAGCAACTACCTAGAACACCCTAGCAACTAATCACAACACTTTGAGGCACCGACCACAAACAATAATTACATCTTGTCGTTCAGTTTGTAAAAACAACTTTCCAATAGGGCAAGACTGGAGGGTTTAAAAGCGAAGATGTGCAGCTTCCATGTTCTTTAACGCACGTAATAATAAGTCATGAAGTTTGCTCTATGTAGATCGCATCCCTTTCTATATGCTTGCACGTAGTGTATGAAATGTACTGTTTTTACATTGTCATCACAGGAGTCAGGAGTCTTTTTTATTTTATGTTAACATTTACAGTGTTGTACAGGCTGTGCTTTTTAAAAAAAAGCATGGATTTAACATTTTTCCTGGTGCAATGCATTGCTCAGACTTGCATTGCAAGCACAATCCTGTAAATTGTTTGTTTTGTTAATAACAGTAGAGGCGTTCTGATGCTTTTCCCTGTCAGAACGGACATTCAAACACAGGAGACAAAAATATCTGCCAGTATTCTGTGTATTTGAGGCGTGTTGATTAACTTCTTGCATAATTATTTAGGGTGAAAGCTCTGTCTCCTCAATGTGTAAACAGTCTGCACGCTTAATGAAGGATTCCTTCGACCAATCAGAACGCTACGGGCTTTCTTAAGCCTGCCTCCATGACCAATCAGAGGCCACCACAAGACAAAGATAGACATACCAAAAACAGACACCAAAATAATGTGCCTGCTCCTGTGCCGTATTAGCTATAAATCTGTTTTGTGCATTAATTGAATTGTCCTTAAAATGAGTGTTAAAAAGCTGGAATCTGATTAGAAAATGTGTGTCTATTGTCA
>CM077205.1:38418998-38506498 GCA_039654625.1 Rhinogobio ventralis | reverse complement strand
CAGTATCATGACCCGGACATGTAATAGGAAATAATATATTTTTTAATTTTTTTTTTTAAAAGAAAGAAAGAAAAGAAATTGTAGAATATTTAGGACCACTAAGATTGTTTTGCACTGTGACATTATTTGGTGGTTAAAGACCAAAACAATATTTTTCACCAAATAACGTTTTGAGCACATTAAAGTCTACATGGCATTTGTAATCATTTTATTTCCATATTGTGATGCATTTCTGAGTAAAACAGAATATTCATTGAGAAAAAATATGCCCAGACAGCAACATAGTGTCAGCCCACATCTGGTACATGTGTATTCAACGCGTACCAGATGTGGGCCGGATCTGGCCCGACACTATGTTGCTGTCTGGAAATGTGGGACTTGATTTTATCCATTGGGAATGAATTGATCCTTGAGCCGTTTCTATATGACAGGTGTTTTGAGGAGGGGATGAAAAATAAGATTTGTGATATCAGAAAATCTGTTTCATGTTGTAGATATACCAAAATCTGGCAAACTAAAAAGTCATTGTAGGGAAGGTGAGAATAGTAATAGAAATACTTCCCAAATGCATCACATAATTGCTTTTTGAAGATCCTCAAATGTCTCATTTCAACAGTTATTTTTGTATATGGTACATAATACTGTGGTATTCTTTGAAGTATACCATGCAAATATAGTGGAGGTAAACTCAACACACTATCAAACATACGCTTATATACATCCCCTCAAAAATCATAACTTTTATTTCATTGCAAATCCTCATTTCAGCAGCCTTCAAATATTCAAATATTTCCTCCAATATTAGTAGGTTTATTTAATTTTTTTATTTTGTTGTTGCTGTATCAGGAGACAGGGGCTAGTTGTCACGTCCAATGTTGGTTTTAAACACTTAGTTCAAAATTGTACACAATAAAAACATGCTGGTGCTATTCGCGTGCTGGTCAAAAATGACCTTGTTTTTCTCAATGAAATTAATGTACTATATTTTAGTTCGATAATGTTTTTTATTTAATATTTTTAGGGGATTTTATGGTACTAAATTATATTTATGCTGTAGTTATTATCCATTAATTAAACATTTTGAGCATAGACCTGAACTTAAACTGTCATGAATCTTGAATGCTTTAGAGCAGGGGTTTTCAAACTTTATGATGCCAAGGACCCCCAAATATGATGACTCTTTTATGAGGGACCCCCTTCCTTAAATCCATCTATATATTTTTATGTATGAAAAAACATTTAAACTGTTAGATAAATAGTAAGTGTGACATTATAAATACAACATATTGTTTCCAAACTTAAATTGGCTATTCTTAATGTTGGATGTATAAACATAATTCAATGAAAAATGATTTGTATAAGCAACTTTCACAATAAATGTATGTAAGCATGCATCTTATACTGCGTTAAGAATACTGCCTTACAACCCCAGTGAGCAAGATAAAGGGGACTATGTTGAGAAAAACTCACTAGAAAGATAAAAAGCAAACATATACCATACTGGAAAGTATGCATACGGCAAGAAAGGAGAGAAACATTTAGAACTGGAACAGTTATAATGTTCTGTAGACTTTATCCATTTTTGCTTTGTCTTTTTATTCTCTGAAATGTTCTGGGGACCCCAGTTTGAAAACGCGTACCCCTAGGGGTGCTTGGGGGTACTGCAGGGGGTACGTGAGAGAAAGTGGAAACTGACATTCAGGAATAAATCATGAAAATAGGCTATTGTATTTTTATATGAAATTAGGACTACACAAAGATGCATTGAAAATGAATTCATAAATTATGTTGAGCAACTGAGTGAATGTCCGAGATCTTAAGAGGTCAGGTCCATCCCATTTAAAAGGATCACTCACACAATGGGCATACAAGACTTGTATAGAGACATGCATACAGAACTATTAGTTAAAACGCACTGAAACTTAGTTGAAACATTGAAAAAAAAAATGACTACCACAATGAGCTGTTATTGATTGAACTGAAAAACACTGATTTACCTTTTACTGTAATGTCTAATACTTAAGAGATTTACATAAAACTGGAGTTGCGTAAAGCTACATGGAATGTTTTATATAGTTATAAATAGTTATATACAGTTTTAATGTTAAAGAGAAAGAAATAATAAGAAATAAACCTGGGGGGGGGGGGGGGGGGGCATCAAATATAATAACTGTCTCACTGTTATTCTTATTCAGGCCTCAAATTGGCACTGTTTGAGCCTCTGGGCTCTATCATTTCACTGGATTTTAAAGCAAAATGTTGTTGTCTGGCCAAGGGGTACTTGGCTTGAAAAATCATAAAAAGGGGGCCAAAAAAAGCCAAAAAAAGTTTGAGAACCACTGCTTTAGAGCACAGACTTAAGTTTGATCTCTTTTCAAAGAAGACACTTGGCAGATTATTGCTGAGCTGAAAATAAAAGTTACAGACTTTTACGTTTATTGTTATGAAAAATGCACAAAAATACTATTTTCAATTTGTATATGAAATATATATTTTCAAATATACTAATGCAGTTAGTAGTTAGCAGTTTAATAATGCAGTTTTACTCTAAAACTGTAAGAAAATCAAAGCCATACATCTAAACAAGTTGTGTTCCAAATTTTCCAAATTCTCAAAAAAATGTGCTTTCAGTCAGATTTTGTTTGGACGCAGTACCAAAAGTTTCCACAGGATAAAATGCGTCTGCCATTCAGGACCATTTAAAGGCACAATATGTAAGATTAAAATATCCAAAAACCACTAGAACAGTGCTATATATTTTGTTGACTTGTGTACTTGCATTATCCCAAATGTTTCCAAGAATGTTTAAATCCAGAGAAATAAGCCATTTTAACCAGGACACGGACCGTGCATCGCCTATCAATGACATCATACCCGCGTTACCCTCGATTTCCAGTTTTATTTTGTAGAAACCATGGAAACACCTAAGATGCTTTAATATATGATGTGTTTTATTAGACAGATGAGCAACTGCACATACGCATGAGTGGAAGAAGCGGAAGCGGCAGAATAAAAGCTCCGCAAAATCAAGGCGTCATCAACTGCGCCTTTATTTTCAATAAGCGCCCTCTAGCGGTGAAAAATTACATATTGTGCCTTTAACCTTTGTTTTTTTTCTTCCACATAGCAAGTGCCAAAACCTGTACCATTCCGATTAAGTAAAAAAAAACAGCACCAGAGGGTTAAACATTTATATTTTTGCTTCACAATAACAGTGGAAATGTTCAACTGTCTTTAAGATACGTGTCCATACCGAAACACTCAGAGAAATATTGTCTGGAGTAAAACAAAAAAAATTACAACTAGCCCCAGTCTTTGCTCAAGCGGTTTTAATGGCATATATTTTGTATAATGGCAAAACAGTCGATGCAAATAAAACCAAAAAGACGTTTAGCCAACAAAAATGTACATTTGTGAGTGCTAACTTGGCTTGTAAACGTTTCTGTCAGTTCGACTCCTGCTCGCTGCGGCGTGGGGTTTCCCAGGGCAGACTGCAGGGTTACCGCGCCCATCTCCGTCTGATGGCCGGATGAGAGGTGAACTGAACTGGAGAGAAGTGCTCCTTCAAGGAAGGCAACGGGAAGTGGCCACCGACGGACTTAATTGTTGACCAAAGTCTCCAATTGGACATTTATGACTGCATTTTTTCATCGCCGTTGAGATCCCCTTCAAACAGGCTCATTTCCCGCCCGCAGGAGCGAGTTTTGCCGCTGTGGAAGTGGATTCGGTACTTCTCCCGCTGCTAGTTAGCGAGCTAGCTCGTCTTGTTCGTTGATGCGTGGATTTGACAGCCACACCGTCGTTTTTTTCGGTCAATGCCATATAAACAAAGGCCATTTACGACTGAGAACAGGTATGGAAAACTATATGCTCATTTCAAGTGTGAGGAACAGGTTGTTTGGTTTAAAACGGATGAATTTATTGGATAAAACGCTGGTCACCATAGAGAATGAAGGGGGGTGGGGTGAGGCGCAGGTAGCGGCTAGCCGACCGATTTACATAGACAACAATGCTAGGCAAATGGGCAAAACGGTTATTTTAAACGGTTATTCGCCCTTATAATCCTCTATCGCGACTTTTTAAGAGTATTTAACCCGCGATTGTAGTGTGAATGAAGTCGGTTGGCTTCACTTGAGGCCGTTATGCACGAGCCTGCTTGCTAGCAAAACGGCGTTACCTCAGAAATTAAACCGAATTCGGTCGTGTTGCGAGATTAGGGGTTTCAGAAGCAACAGTTGACTTTTTTTATTTATTTTATATATATATATATAGAGAGAGAGAGAGTGGCGAGGGTTTTAGTTGAGAGGCTTGGCTGTAGGCTAGCTGGCTAATTAACGTTACTGAAGCAAAATATTCGGCTTTTCAACCCAGCTAGGCCTTCCTCTCTTACAGAATCGAGGATTTTGTTCGCCAAATGCTGTGTACTGAATGTGAATATTGATCGAATTGCAGTCGGTAAATAAGGATTAGTCATTTATTTGTTTAACCGAGTGTGTAGAAGAATCTGCACCAGCTGGCTGAATATTACTAGCTAATCTAGTGTGCGTTTTCTATATGCATTTACGTGCCAATGGGTTTATGCGTCCAAATGGCTTAACGTGAAATCCAGTGTGCATTTAAGCGACTTTTAGTCTTTATTGCATTAAGTGTATAACCAACTTAATTGGATTCCTTTAGTGTCTTTTTAAAGGGCCTTGCTGTTCAGGTACATGGGTTGCACTGACTCCCTTCCCGACATCTCAGTGATGCTCCACTACGATCCTCCCTAAACTGCTTTTGCTAGTGATAAAGACATGCGTTTTCTCCTAACATTTATCACAGTAATGCAGTAAAAAGCGCTGCGGCTCTTCAGATAGGCGAAATGAATGGAGGCTGATGGCCTTTATTATCGCTGCTGGAATATTTTAAGAACGGGCGAGCGGCTCAGTATTGAGGTCACTATTAAGGGATTGGTCGGGGAAATATAGGCTAAGGGATAAATATGTTGCACCCCCTCCTCTCCTCTCCTCCTTCTGCCCCGTACCGATCGAGTTTGCCTTTCTCTTCGGTTGGCATTTAGATAAAGGAACACCGTTCATGAATAAATAAACGGAATCAATGAATTCTTCAATGTGGGGCCCAAGAACAAGATGGCGTCCGTAGCCTCTCTCTCTCTCTTTCCTCTCCGCACTCATTCATTTAACCCGCTTTAACACAGCAGTTTTAGCATTTTTGTGAGAAATATTTAGATGCTAAAGTTGATCGTTTTTTATTACAATCTCTTTATGTGGCACTAAAAGTTGCATATCCATCATTTTACTCAAAATTGTGAAATAATCCTTTTTTTTTCTATTAATGTTTTACAACCTTCAGGAGAACATTAGGAAGCATTCAAAATTTGTATGTAAATTCAAGACAGAAGTAATGATAATCATACATGTATGAAGAGGATAAATGAAAGTAAAAACAAACAGGTATACAATTCCTATAAAGAAACAATGATAACGAGAGAAAGATATGATAGAAAGACAAATGAAAAAAAGAAGGCTGGTTGAACTTAATCACAGTCGTTAGAAAGGATTTCTTTTCACATTTTATTGCTAGTTAAACAAAAAGACTTGAGCAGTGAGTCTACCTCAATCAGAAAATGTGAAAAAGTAGGAATTTGTTTGTGGATAAAAAAATTGCCAAAGAAGATATATTCTTTAGATCTGTTGGCAGAATCAGAGTAATAACCAAAAAAAATCAAAATGAAAAGATTGTGCAAAGATGGGAGGTTTGTTTAAATGTGAATATGCGAACCACGTCACAAGAATAGAATAAATATTCGCCTATCGAGTATTATTTTGATTACGCCGTGATGTAATAGTAAACTTGTGCTTTTAAACGCTCTGCATTTCTGTTGGTATTGTTTGTAGAGATCTCTGTATTGTCATGCTCACAATAGCCTGTTGTGTTTAGGTAATGCTATTTTAAATTCATTTAAAACGAAAGCAAAAGGGTGAAGCACTGCAATTATTGATTTTTATAATTGTCAAAGCCAGGCATTTAGTCCTTTCATTGAAGTTGATACTCATTGAATGTAATCCACATGCATTTGCAGTGCTTCTGAATGTCTTATGTACGATCTGCATTGTTTGCATTGAAGACACACTAACATTGATTTATATTGCAATTGTGGGCAGCTAAAAGCATCAGTTTGATTCCCAATGGACGCCTTAGAAGCTTATAAGTGGAGGGATGTGATGGCAAAATTGATTTCTGTTCAGAGCTTCTGAATATCTTTTTTATGTTGACATGATTTTATGCAGTTATTCAGATGTTGAGATCTTGTTTCATGGATTTCCTAATTCATGGTTTGAAAGTTTTACAAAAAGCTGAAGCAACTTGTTTTCCCCACCTTCATTTTTGCATGAACAATATGTAGAAGTCATTTAAGCTAGTAATAAAAGTTGTGTGCAAGTTCTTCTGAAACGGCACCACCGATTCTTAGACTGCGAGCCCGGCTCTGGACAGCTGTTTTTCCATGAGTGACGCTGAGAGGGATTACAGATTTACTGTACGTGGATTTTAGCTTTTAGGATTACAGGCTTGGATAGTGATAGTGCTGGTTACTGTCTTTTCTATGATCCAGCTTTAGCGATATGCGTTTTATTTTTCTTCTCTTAATGCCTAATAAGCCACATCATCCTCAACATTGAGTAATTTATGTTGACGGATTAAAGTTCTGTTTGGAGATCAGGGGCGGTGTGTGTGTGTGTGTGTGTTATCAAGTAAAACATTTTTAGTGTGTTCGGATCATTTACAAAAGGTTTTGGTAAAATAAATATTTTCTAAAAGGATCTAAGAAAGAGTTGCCCTAAAGTGACCTGGAAATACGCAGTCTGTGACACCTTTAGGCCATTTCTTACAGCTCTCTTTTTGTCCTGCAGTCAGCTGACTCTGGTCAAGTGTTTGTTGAGAGGGTGAGATTGAGCTCTGCTAGCACATATGTTAAAGCCATACTGCATTCAACCATTTGACTTTGCTTTGTGCTATCTTATACTCTAGCCTTTGGCACAGAATATTCAGTAATGATGTAAAATGAAGTCTCATTTCAGCAGACAGTAAAAGTGTGAACCCTGCTCACGATGTAGTTCAGTGTTATGTTTGTATTTATTGAAGACCATAACATTGTCTGATAATATTAATGTTAATCTCTCACTTTCTTTTTTTTAAATGCTCAGAATGGTCCTGTTTAAGCTGATACTGTACGCCTGTAATATCCGGGCTTATTTTTTCCATGTCTTGTTTTCAATGAGAACAAACCGTTATTAATTGTCATAAACTGTTCATTTAGTTTTACTCTTAAAAAATTATTAGCATTACTCTGGGTTTATTTTTTGCAGTTCAAGTAGGGTTTTTTTCCTCTCCTGTTTATTTTTTATTAACTGTACATTTGTATTTTTTTTTTTAATATTTGCGTTGGTCTGTTATAAGGTTGCAAAAATAAAAACACTACTGTAAAAGAACGTTGTGAATTCTTTGTACGCCCGTGTTTTAATCCGTTGTTACGGGATCAGCGCATTCACAACATTCATGACTATAAGTTCGCTTGTGCATTTGCAGCCTTAACACTACTGTAATAAAACATTGTGAATCCGGTGGGTTTAGTTGCCGTGTTTCAGCGTGTTGTTGTGGGAAGAGCGCATCCACAACAGGAGTTGGGGCCGGTTCACACGGAACTCGGACGCAGGCGCAAGGTCTAGAAACACGTTTTTAAAAGTTTAACTTATTTTAACTTGAGGCTCTGTTTACACCTGATATTAAGATGCGTTTTGGTTGATCGGATCACAAGTAGAAGAGGGAGACACATACCCGTTTACACCTGGTGTTTTAATCTGTCTCTTTTGTCCACTTTCAACCACTTCTGTCCTGATTTCTTCGAGGGGAGGGTCTTTTCAGATCTTTGATCGAATGGACAAAATCAGCTCGTGCAATTTACATATGAACGTGCTTATACGATGGGAAAACGCATGGAGCAGCAGCTTTAGTTTCTGCTCTGACAGACGCAAGACCAGCCGAACGCTGTGAGTGTCTGTTAGAAATCAGGAATATGAGAGAACATTGTGTTTGGTAAGTTTTTCATCTTCAACCCAAGCTTGGGTCTTCAGCCGACAAAGTTTAAATCCCGTCTGGCTAGTCGTCCCATAATGTTTCCGCATTACTCTCCACCTACTGACCTAGGGGCTACTTAAAGTTATTGACACGTTAGAGTGTTATTAATCACAATAAGGTGGGAAAAAGGACTCAAGCAGCCGAATCTGAAGCACAGATGCCGCCTCTCATACCCCTTTTCCACCAAGGCAGTGCTGGTGCTGGTTCAGAGCCAGAGCCTAGTTTCAAATCGGTTCTTTGACTTTCCACACCCAAAGCACCAGCTCCGAACCAGGAAAAGTGGTTCTTAAGTAGCACCAAATCATTGCTGGTCTAGAAGTAAGAACCGCTTGTGTCAGCGCCAGCGGTTGAGGGCGGGGTTACCGTGACTAACAAGACGAACAGAAACTTGTGACCGCCATTTTTGAATTAGCAGCTAATCGAGCTAATAGTTGCTCGATTGTAATCTCCGTCTATACAAATTACGGCGAGCTGCACAAATGCGTTGGATTCGCTGTGTTTTGATGCCGATGTAGGATCGTAAAGCCATGTGCATCAATAGTAACACAATGTTCGCCATTGTTGATGGAAAGCTTGTTCGAGATGCATCGGTGCTGTGCAGACCGATTGCCGTATGACATCAAAGTACAACGAGAACATACGACTCCTTATGCTTTTGAATCGCTTGTGCGGTATTTTGATATCATGCGCTGATCGGTCTGTGCAGCCCGATGCATCTTGAACAAGCCTGGTGTGTTTGTGTTTCCCGCTGCCTCGCTAGTGTTGCTGAGAAAGATGAGATGTATACAGTGACGTAAGACCTGGCACTGTGGTGGCTCTCTAGCATGTAGAAATGCAATCCGGTTCTTAGAATTTCGAACTGGCACTAGCACTGGCTCTGAACTAGCACCCGGTTCATTCTGGTGGAAAAGGGCTATCAGATGCATGCTTTCCCGAATTCAGTTCTTTCACAGCTTATTGTGCTTGAATGGTCAAATACACACACAATTATGTTCGCAAAATTTGCAGTGTGCTTTATTCACATAAACGGTCTGTTATGTCCTGCGTGAATGCAAACGGTTAGGGGAAAAACGGATGTGTAACAGTATATTAGATCCGTGCATTCATTCTTAAAGGGACCGCAGCCTAATAAACTATTGCCATCCGTTTCATTAAAGTTAATAAAAGAAATCTGAAAATTACTCATAAAAAATTCTTTATTATGAATCAATTTATACAGTCGTGTGTAATGATTGTAGTCAACTTGAATGGCATTTATTTAATAATATTGTGTTGACTAAAATGGGAAGAAAAAAACTTGTTTACAATGAATTAATTAATTTCTACACCTATTAAACTCTACCGCAGTCAAATAAGAAAAGTAACACACAACAGTAAATTACAATCAAATCTATGCATGTTGAATCAATTTTATTCAAAATTGAGAATCAATTTTTAATCGAATCATGAGGTTCTAAAAAAAAAATCCCACCCCTTTTATTTGAAACTGTTGCCTAATATTAATTTTAATATTAAAATTAGCATTCTTGCATTATTAATAACCAGCACTTTTATTTGTCTTGTATTATTTTAATCAGCAATATAGTTTAATTAAAATAATTTCATTAATGTCAGTGCGGTGGCTATTCCATTATATTGATCCATAACATATGCATTTTTATTCTTTATATGCAAGTATGTTGTCCGGTGTCTTGTTTGCATTATTTTATTTATTTGTAAGGCAATCTATTATTTATTTTTTTATAAAGAAAGTTGGCCATAGGAGTGTAGAATAAATTTGGCTGTACTGTATATGTTTGGTTTATGTTGAAGTGCTTGGGACATGGCTTTTAATGGTGAGACTTCTGTTTTTGTAATCAGGCTAAAATATGGATTTAGGTTTATCAGCCAATATATCAGTTATCAGCTTTCAAATATAAAGAATTATCGGCATCTGGCAAAATGTTCATATCAGTCTATCCCTAGTCTGAATATGTAATGTCAGGGTCTTGTTTTAAGGGCTGAATTATGTTCATCCCTTATCCCCTGTCATGTTTCACACAAAACAAACCTCTAGAGCAGATGCTAATGGCTAACTGGCTAGAAAGGCAGTGCCGCTTAATATGAGCCTGCACATTTTCAGGACGCATTCAGCGACAGTATCAAAAAAGTCCATAACATCGGGAAGTTCTCTGTGAGCTCTCCATTAGGGATGTCAATTTACTTAAATTCCCATGATCGATCATCGTTTAAATTAATGATCAATTAAATGATTAATTGTTAGCCTTAATACTGCAATATGCGTCTACATCAGTGGCTTATAGCTGACAGCATGACAGGGTGTGCAAATGCTGCTCAAAACGCCATGTTCCTCACTAAATGAATGAGAAGGGTTTTTAGTCTAAATAAAGGGCTAGTAGGATTGTAAAATTAGTCAATGTGATTGATCATTTAATTAAATGACTTATTTAATAATCAAATATAACCTCTAATACAACGCATCACCAACGCCGCCTCATATCTGTTATTCAGAATGAACGCGCTACAACACAACACGCTGAACATGGCAACTAAACCCAATGAATTCACAACGATTTATTAAAATAGTGTTCTCATTAATGTTACGTAATATGACAGTCCCAATCAAAGTTATTAGTCGTGCGTTGCTGTTTGAGCTGTGCGCGCTGAATGAACACCGGTAACGTTACACTTAAGTTCTTTGCTAGCACGATATTTAGCTCAAAGAAATGCATCCTATATAATTAATTAATTAGATGTATACAAAATAAACATATTACAAATTATGTCTGCACAAAATGATGCAAATGCACAGGTGAACTTGAATTAAGCTATTCAGAATGCATGACTCATGTTGTGCACGTGCTCTTCCTGGAGCAACGCGATGAAACGGCAAACTAAACCCAAATAATTCACAATGTTTTATTACAATAGTGTTCACATTATAATGTTATCTAATATGACAGTCCCAATCATAGTCATTATTAGTTGTGCAGTGCTGTTTGAGTTGCGCACACTGAAGCTGATCACCGGCATGCTTTACTACCACGTTAATTCTTAACCAAATGCATCCTATGAGATAAATCAGATATAGACAGGCCCACACAAAATAAACACAACATTACAACTTACATTTGCACAAAACAAAAGGCTGCAAATGCACACGCACACTTATAGTCATGATGATGGTGTAACTCCAGCTGTAAAATGGTCCCAAACATAACTCTGGCGTGCTCGCTTAATTTCTCCCTGTGTCTGCTTACGTTTCGCAGTTGAGCAGCACGCACGCGCATGATCCTGGTTAATCGATGATCGATACATTTTATTGATTAAATGTATTATCGACAATTAATCGATCATTGATTAATCGTCAACATCCCTACTCGCCATGATTATAGTTCACTGTGGCTCTCACAATATATGACGTGGCAATAGGGGTGTGCAATATATATATATATATATATATATATATATATATATATATATATATATATATATATATATATATATATATATATATATATATATATATATATATATATATATATATATATATATATATAAGGGATGGGCATTTTTCCAAAATGTTGTATTCGAATATTTGGGCTCATAAACTAATATTCGAATATTAGTTTATTTAAATGACGTTATTTTGAGAAAATGAGAAGGATGTTATTTTTTTATATTTTTAAGTTTTTGTCACCATTTCTAAACAAACTTATGATTAGGTAATATACACAACAAGCTTACGTTATATCTTAGTTTTCATTCAGTTCAAAACATTAAACAGTATGTGTAAAGAAAAAATATAGTCCTAAAGAAAAAAGGCATTATAAGGTCAAGCAGCACGAGCGGAAAAAAAAACACCAAAAAAGCAGAGCGCGCCAGTTAATGTGCAGAATGTACTTGCACTCGAGTCCGAATATGGTTATGTTGAGAGAAACAATAATATCATGTGGAGGATATTATTCTCGGGTGAGAAAACGCGCCCCGCTGACAGACGTTGCAGAGACACAAAGATAACGGTGTTAAGTGAAGTTTCTAACAGCACTTTGTTTTCTGTTCCTAAACCCTCGACAAAACTTAAAGGAAGCATATCTCTCAAGATCATTTTGCTATCATATACGTTGTCTCGCTCTCACTCTGTGAACATCTGTGCTTACCTGCACTCGTGATGCAGTGATGGACAGCTGTCTTTCCTCATTCGACTGGTGTTTGGATTTCATGTGATTTCTCATTGTGGTCATGATATGATAACCCAGTTTCATTAATGCATTTTATCAAAACTAGTTTAATTTTGTAAGATAATTTAAAATTTTCATCTAAGTAATTCCAAACATCGGGATGCAGTCGATGACATGTGATCAAATACACTCAACATATTAACATGCTCCACAGCACCACCCAATGGATTTAGTTATAACTGCACATTTTAGAGGGATTTATCATGGATTCACTGCATTTAAGGCCAGCAAAGCAACATAGTAAAATTCAAATAGTATTTTTATTTTTCGAATATTAATTATGATCGAATATTTGACTATTCGTGCACACCCCTAATATATATAGTCTGGGATAATATCGTAATTGTTGTTTTAACGATCTGACATTATCGAGTTTGTTCCTCACACCTAGAGAGCGCGTGCATACACTACGTGTAGTCTAGTAGGTGAGACTAGTGTGCGTAGGCATTTAGGGCACACTTTCACTGCGGGATTTAGTCTATTAAAATGCTAAAATGCCCCCAAAATTCAAGATAAGGTGGCAAAAATGCCCCTGTATGCCTTTTCTTATTTATATAAATTAATATAGTTAATCAATATCACACGAAGAGTGACGGTTTTCTCCAGATATCAGCATGAAAACAAATGTGATATTGTTTTTATACAAGTTCAATAAACAAGAAGTTTATTAACTTGCTTGCATTTTAGACACCATATTTCCTGTTTTTGCTCTTTTTCACCAACGAAAATAGTTCAAAACAAAGCCACGGCACTGACAAATCTGCTTTTTGAAAGAATCGGTTGAATTAATGATTCAGTGACTCACTCATTAAGACAGTCAAATGCTTCGTCTCTGAATGCTGTTTGAACGATTCAGTTCAATCTCAATGACTCATTAACAGTGACTTTTAATTTCACATTTAAACTATCTTTTCACGTTTTAAATCATTTCAAATATCAATATTCAACATTTCATGTTTTAAACATTATGCATTTGTAATTGCAGGTTAATCATTTATGTCACCTGCATTAAACAGTGTGTGTAAATGAATCTAAATGCCACTTCAGATGCGGTGTTTCCTCTCCTTTGCAAAGATGAATTATGTTGATGCATATTTAATTTGATTGGTAACAGCCCTATTGTGTCATCTTAGTAGAATTGAATTTGATTAAATGTAAGAATTTGACACAAAAGAGGTTGCATACATTTATTAGGCAAGAAAAAATGGCTTTATAAAGGTAAAAATCCCCATAATATATCATCCAGTTGTCGTTATCGATGTAATCCCTGAAAACATAGAGATATAATTTTTTTTGGTCAATATCGCACACCACTATGTGGCAGACAACAGTTTTTCAGCATAGGTTTGTTGAGAAAGCGGTTATAAGCAGTGTTGGTGAGTAGCTAACTACTACTAATGTACTTTTTGCAGCAAGTAGCGGTGTAGTGCGACTAAAAGCTACATTCGGTTTTGACGAGCCAGCAATGCATTGAGGTAGCACAGCGTCTTCACAAACTAAAATCGTGCGTTTCCGCCATATATCGCTTCATGGTTCACTGAGAAGAGATCGTCTGATGATTATGTAAAGGACGTATCGACTAGTAAAGGTTGCACACATTTTATACAAACAAGAGATTAAAACGCTGTCTACGTTGAATACTTAAAATATATATATTGTGCTTCTCTGGCAGTATCCATGTTGGGTTGTGCTGTTAGAAGAGAACTGAAGGTGAGGTGAGGGACTTTGTAACCATGTCATTTTGATCAGCAAGATTAGAAGACTTAGGCGAATTGTCTTGATGCAGGCCCATTTAAGAGGTCAGCCAATCAGGAGGAAGCAAGTGTATAGGAAAGGATAAGACATTCACCAAGAGAAACATTTACTGTCTGTCAAACACAAAAGGAGCCTTGTGCAAGCCACATAAGGTAAGAAATTCAGAGTATATCCTGAAACTTTAAGGAACTTTTAAAGGTCCCTGCCACATTACAATGATTCCGGTGTCTCTGAAATTTCTCAGCACATAGAAGAAAGTAAAATTGCTTGTCTTCAACACGCTCTTCAATATTTTGTCTATAAGCTTGGACTTGTTGAATTTAAAGTATGCTTCCTTGTCTGTTGTTGTCTTTATCGGTTTTTAAGCTATGTTTGTTGTGTGCAACTTTCTAAACATTTTGTAATTTATTCACCCAGGTAAACGCCTACATGAGGTGCGTAATTCTTTCGTTGGGTGACAAACTCTAGAAATGTTATCTTTGGATAACACATCCGTCTTGTTTGTTCACACAGCTTTCACATTTCGAACATGGAACCATTGATCTCACAATTAGGACAAGACATAATGCACCAGAGGGCAAAGGCAATTACAGGAAATGGATCCAACCAAATTTTTAGTGCTCCGGTTAGATTGCCTGACCACAGACATCTGGGAATAACAAGCATATGTGTGGCTTCTGTGAATGTAGTGCAAACTTATAGATCATTGCTTGACGGTCCTCAGCTGACCCATTCAGCTTGAATAGCGTGTGATTGTCATCATTTCTTCATCCTTTCTCCTCTTAGCCCTTCCTTGGTCTTGATGTTCATCTGGACTGTCTTTGCTCAAGCTTGAACCTGCTCAATCAGGACAACTGAGACCGGGCTAATGGGAAAGATGATCGCTACTTGAGAATCATGATATTTTGCAGCTGCAAATTGTTCTGTATTTGAATTAAGTCATTTTTCAAGTAGGTCATGTAATGTTGGCGTGGAGTGGTCAATTCAACCTTTTGTAGAATATGGATTGGGATGTGCAAAATAGCATTATTTTTAAATTGGCTAAAAAATGGACTGGTTGAGTTGTTCATTTGTCTGCTGAAGACACGAAAGTCAATGCAATTCAATTAATTTATGCATTTAAAAAGTGAAAATCCTGTCAATTTTTGCATGCACCAGTACCATCAGAAGTAGTATGTACTTAAATGAATAGACCATATACCCAACTTGGTTGCTCATCCAAAACTTCCACAATATATTTGTGGAGTAACAGTACATTGCAGTGTGCATGATTGTGAACGTGCCACATTTATACATGCATTAACGTTGTTGTCCGTCATTGCATCTCTTGCAGCAAGCCGATCCTTTCCATGCTCTTCACGTACTTGTAAAATTAATCCCATCATTAGCTGCCTTTCTCCATGCATACACTCCGATGGCCCATTAAAACAGCTGCCTTCATCAGCCGTTTGTCTGAGCGCATGAAGGATTTGGGTCAGCAGGATAGGTGCTGCTCTTCCGATCAGTGTCCCCGGTGTGTCTTAACTGGATTTGCCTGAAGGAGCTGAATCAAGCGTGTCCCAGGATTATGTCAATGACACTGTGGAGAGAGAGGTGTGAAAACACTGCTATGGGCTGAGAACGCTAATAGGATGAGAGCTGGCCTAGAAGGGCTCGCCGTTGTCAGTTGAGTGTGTTTGCTCTAAATCAAGATTTAAACGGACAGGCTATAAAGGTTTCAAAGTGTGTTGGGTTATTATCATTATTATTAAGGAATGGAATCAGCGTTTTAGTCTGGAAACCAGCACTTTTAAGCAAACAATAGTTGGTGGCTTTATTGTTCAGTTGGGACATTAACCTTTAATGCTAGCTGTTATATTTAATTGCTATTTGTCTTTCACCAGCACGATGTGACGCGACAATACAATAGAACCCATTATAATCAGTGATGTTGTCTACACTGGATGTGGCGCAACAAAACAAATCCCGATAGTAAACGTACTCCAAGCACTCACGATAACTGGATTTGCAGCAGTCGCCTTGTCATGTCCAGGATGTGCGAGACTAGCCGACTAATCAATTAAACGATAGTGCTGCTGCTAGTCAACTTGGAAAATACTAGTCATTTACGTTGCTATTTTGAGGAACGACTGCGCCTAGACGTGACGGTATCAAATTTTCATGTTGCGATTAATTGCTGAAGCTTTTATCCTGGTATATGCAAAAAAAAGTGCTTTTTCTTATGACAAAAAGAACTGAACATTTTAAATACAATGAAGCAATACACAAAAATGTATGAAGTAAACACGTTTCAAACAGATTAAAGTGCAAATTATAAAAAAAACAATTGGTAGGCAGTTAATGCATTAACTAACAAATAGCTACATTTGTAAAAGTTTTTATTCTTTGATAACATCAGTTAAAAAATACAATTGTTAATGTTAGCTCAGGTCCATTAAATACAGTAATACAACTTTTGATTTTAATGTGCTATTAAATGTTAAAATTTACCCTCAACTAAGATTAATAAATGCTTTAGAAGTATTTTTCATTGTCAGTTTGTTAACTAATAAATAACTAATGTTAAATAATGGGGCCTTATTGTAAAGTGTGTGACTGAACAATAAAGATTCAGAACGTATTCAAACAATATCTAGGGCATGTAGATTTAAAATATAAAATGTTTAAGTTTGAAAATAAATAGCCTTAAGTCTTTAAGTATTTGGTGATGTGATGAGCACCATAGCGAATACAGAAATCTGAATGGGTTTGAAGCAACATTTAAATGCTGTTTAGTAGCGCGAGTCTGCTTTGTTTTACGAGGTTTCAGGTGAAACGGCTGCATTTCTGCTGTTCCAGCAGCGCCATCTGCTGTCAGAGAGTGAATGTGCATTTTCATTCAGCGCGTCGCCTTCACTCGTCCCGCCATGCGCGTTGGGATTGTTTACATCAGTGCACGTTCCTCTTTGACGCAGCATACAGCGGTGTTGTTCATTTTAAACGGTTGATGGGTAAAGTATTCTTAAATTGCATTCTAAAAATCTGAATAATTCGTAATAAATAATTATTCACTGTATTTTGTAGTAACCACGATAGCAATATCATGCATGTTCATTATCGCGATATCGTATTACCGTATACCGGCACATGTCTAACTACGCCATTGACAGATAAAATCCTGGTCTAAAGTCAATAACGCAGTATTTTTTTTTTTTTCTCTCTTCCCAAAACACACCAATGACTCATTAAGAGATGAGGTACAACACTTTTGGACCAGTACCAAGTACTGATATGAGTACTTAATAATACCATTACAGTTCTTCTAACAATAGTTTTTCACTTTCTGACTGTAACAAAGTAAATATACAACTTGATGCTGTTGCTTGACATTTGGTCTCAATAATCGTACATTTAAATGTAATAAATTGCTCCGGCTTTAAAACTACTTTCCTTTTCAGCTGTCGTCGAGCCCTCTCTTTTTTTCTTTTTTTTTTTTTCTTCATCCCTCCCTACAACCACATGACCCCATTCTTGGATGTAGCACCCAGTTTTCATCATCCAATCAATTCCCAATGGATAAAATCGAGTCCTGTCCTACATTCTCATTGAATATCCTGCTTTACTCCTAATTTGTCATGTTATGGAAGTAAAAAGCCATGTTTTTTTAATGCTATAGTTTAGGGTATGGTCTATTTTTTTTGTTTTGACATAATAAAAGGACAGAATCACAGCTGGTTTCTTTCTGCTGTTCTCTTTGCACTTCTGCTTTTTTCATTAAGGAGCAACAACTCATTTTACCACAAGAGGAAATGGTTGCTTTCAGTAGCTAATGTGGTTGGGTGGATCTTGATTTATGCACCCTTGTGTATTGATAAACAATCAACCAGCCAATCCATTAACCGATGTTACATGACATGGTAAATGCAGAGATTATACAGTGATGAAGCTAGCATGTGATATCAGTTGAACGATATGGGTGTGTGTCTATCTGATGCTGATGCCCAGAGACTGTTACATAGTAGGAAGTAGCATGTTCGAAAACCAGAAATATGCACAATTAAGTTCAGACTTTTGTTACTTGATAGTCTTACATTGTGTATTGATGGGTGACATTGGAATTGGAGCCTGAATGTTTTTCTCTGCTGCAGATCAGAACGTGTCCCGGCAGTAGGAGTGAGGCAGAGCTTTAGAAGAGGAAAATGAGTGAACTGGACCAGTTACGCCAGGAGGCCGAGCAGCTGAAGAACCAGATCAGAGTAAGAACCTCTCTCTTACTGTATAAATGCATTCACTAATCCCTAATCCATACTTGTATAATAATGCTAAAATTAAATAAATAGTTATTAAACATGATATAAATTCTCATTAATCTTGTCACATATCTACTAATGGATTGGCCTGGTCAATATGATGATGCATTTTATTTATATTGCGCTTTTCTCAAACCCAAAGCGCTTCAGAGAATGAAATCGAATGCGATAATAAAAACAATCATATCAATAATATCAATCTTATTACTTTTGAAAATGGCCCAATATCTGTTGATTAAAATCCGTCAGGCTGAATAACAAAACATTTTTTTAAGTTCGAGCATTGATTAGACTAGGTTGAAAGGGGTCAGTAATTTTGGACCACCAGTCCAAATTTTGACACACTGATTATATTTAAAATAGACATATTTAAATTCTAACTATTTCTTCAGAAGGTAGTCTCTTGTAACACAGGACTATTTGCCTAACCGAAAGACATTTAAATGCAGATGGCGGTCGTTTACATAGTTTACACAATGGAGTAAGAGCCTTTACTGTAACTGTACTGTTCTCATTCCTCACAGCGTTCCCGAAAGAATTTACACTCGATACTTCCTCCATCACGACGCTTTACATATTATCTCAACCAGAGATGTTTACCGACCCTCAGCTATTGTGCTCTTCAGTTTTAGACTAGAATTGCCAAATGTTGTCTCAAATCTATAACCTTTTAGCCGTAATCGATCAGTCAGTGATTAAATCAACCTTAACAGGTCAATAATGCTACCAATTAGCTTACTCTGCTTGTTCAAGGGGTGGATTATATGAACAAAGCTTATATACGTAATTTTATATCACTGTTACAACATATCTCATGTTACTGTATGGTTATTATATACAACACATTAACCCTAAATGTTGTTTATTACACAACCATGAAGTATCTGATTGTCAAATACCACCTTTCAGACCATTAATTAGCTTATACATCACTGGCAAGTGGCAGAAGGAATGGGGCGAAATATATAAATAATTAACTGCATGAAATAAAAGTATAAAAAGAAGCGTCTTCCATATGACCAAGTTGTCTTCACTAGGCGCCGACTAGGTCACTCAAGACTTAGACATGCGTTTCTATTGATGGGCGAAGTTCCACCTTCACTGCTAGAAAACATTTTTATTTAGAAACATGTTTACATGGAATATTTCAGTATGTATCACCTAATTATATTGTATGGATTATGATTTGACCTAGTGTTTGCCATCTAAATAGCCTCGATGCTAACAAGGTGTTGAAAATTTAATAAACAAACAAATAGGGTTAGGTACCATTGACATTTTAACCGGTACCTTTTCTTCTGTACTTTAGGGATGTTTACCTCAATAACTGTAAAGAAACTGTAAGTCATTTATAGAAGTGTTATTGACATTGTCAGAGCTGCCTTGGTTGCTGTTTGCCATTGTCTGTGATGTTTATTTACTGTATTATTTAGCAGTAAATAGTAGACTACTAGCTACTTTAATAAATAATTGAATTCATAAAAACAACCATATATATATGCGTGCGTGCATGTGTGCAAGGTACCGTTTAGAGATGCACTGAAATTAAAATTCTGGACCGAAACCAAATTTTAAAAACATTTTTAAAATGATTATTCATTTCTTATTTTAAATTGATATTTTTTTGTATAATTGTATTATTATTATTATTATTATTATTGGACATTTTTATTAAATTCAATAATTTAACTGAATCTGAATTTAAAAAATACAAGCCAATAAAATAACCACACTTTTAAAGTAACACACAATAATTAGCCTATATTAAAATATTAAATATAAATATATTAATATCAATGTTATTCTTCATTCAGTTCTATGCAACAGAATCAGATTTAACAGATACATTTTTTGACCAATTATCAAAATAAAGTATAGTCCTAGAAGACGGTTTATTTAAAAATTATTATCAGAGCATGTGAGCACATAGCGAGGAGCGGGTCAGTGAATGAGAGGGTAGCGTCATTTTACCCCAGCACAGCTATACCATACCATATTACAGCACAATAGGGCTATTGCAAACAGAAACTCAGCACGCAGCTCACACAACGATAATTTTCGGCGGCCGAAATTTCGGTGCATCCCTAGCAACGTTAAAATAATTATACGCGCGTCTGCGCCATTCATTCACACAGAGACGTGCAGGATTAGTCTTTTTGTGGTTAAATATTCACAGACACTAGTAGGGATGGAACGATTACCGTCTGCAAAACATGCAAAAAGAAAGTCGCCGCAATAGAGGGAAACACTTCAAATCTGCCAAGTCGTCTTCGTGACATCACACACTGATGTATAGCGAACGCTATGACCTCAATACCAAAACAATGTCTGGGAAATAATTGGAGATGCCAGTTGTTTTGAGTTGAAATATTTGATCTCACTCTCTTGTAATTAACGTAAAGCTTTCCGTGAAGAAAAGTTTGCAGCCAAAGATGAACGACGACGTTCAAACAAGACTAGGGTGACATTTAAGGGATAATAATGCATATTCATTGTACACTTTTTTTTCTTTTTCTTTTTCTTTTTTTTTTTTTTACCACATAAATAATTACGGAGACATTTTGAATTGAGATTAATGTTTTAATCTTACCTGTTTATAAATCCATTTTGTACAGCGTATTAAACAGTCGTCCAGACAAGATGATCACAACAATGTTATAGTAGTATTAATAGTTAAGTCCTCTGATTTCATTTTCAATACAATCAAAAACGGAGATGCAAGACGCAAGTTGCATTTGAATGAAACGAGCGCTTTCCAACACATTCTTGGCTCTTGTGAACGTACACAAGGTTTGACGTCCGTTATGTACGTGGATGTGAGCTTTATGATGTGTTGCTATTGACAATGGTCAGGAAGGAAATGCCACAGAATAGAATCTTGCTTAAAGTGCATAGAGCTGCTTGTTTTATTTGTTGTTTGTTGATTTTCAAATATAAAGTGTGTGCATCAGTTCTTTTTAACAAAACCGTGATAATATTGATAACTGTGGTCACTATAATCGTGATATGAAATTTTCATACTGTCCCGTCCCTAGACACTAGTCTATATCACCAGATGCGTTCTCAGGTACTGAAATTTGGCACCGATTGATTTCATGTGAATCGGTACTCGATAGTACCAACGTAATTAGGTCGCTGCCCTTAAAAGTACAAACAAATTACACAATCATGAAATAATGCCTCGTTCCACAGCGTCTAAACTTGTTTTCTCATTTTCTTTTATTGTAGGATGCAAGGAAAGCTTGTGCAGATGCCACACTATCACAGGTAAGAGCTTCCACATGTAAAGAAACCCTAAAGTGACCCTAATTTGAATAAGTGGAATAATCCCGATACTGCTGCCATCTTTGTGTGGATATTTCTTTAATTGGCACGTGTGTTTTCAGATCACAGCCAACATCGACCCTGTTGGCCGAATCCAGATGCGCACAAGAAGAACACTGCGAGGGCATTTGGCTAAAATCTACGCCATGCACTGGGGCACCGATTCCAGGTACTGCATATTTCAGAACAGCTCGCTCACGTTATTCGCATGATGGCCTGACCTTTTTCGCAAGCCATTTGAAAACATCCTTATACATCAGAGAGATACGCCGAGGGGTTTCCCCTTTCGCAGTGAGGGTGGACGGGTTCATGGCTTGTGTGGTGGCCACTGCACACTATCCCCATTACATTGAATCATGTTCTTTTAATTGTGTTTGTGTAGGTGGTGAGCGATGGTTGTAAGTGGGTGTTATGACTAAGCATGTTGTTACTATTATAGCTACAGCCAAGAAACATCCATAACGGTACAGTTTGCTGAATGGGGCTGGGAATAGTTGAGATTTTTCTGAAAGACAATTGTCCTGATTGTAGTTGTGCAAGCTGTGATTTTTACTTTCACATTCACTATAGGGTTTAATGGTCTCAGGATGTAAACCCCACTCACTGCCATCTTGTGTTTTCTGTGCAGGCTGCTTGTCAGTGCATCCCAGGACGGAAAACTCATTATTTGGGACAGTTATACCACAAATAAGGTATGATATTTTTTTTATTTTAATTTCATATAGAGAATTTCAGTATCATTATTTCAGTGTTGCTCCACTTTTTTTAGAGATGGATATTGGCCATATTTGGCTTTTTTATTAGGGATGCACCGATACCAGTGCGCTCGTGTACTCATACTCATTAAAATGCTCCGATACTATCAACCGATGCTTCGTAGCAGTGAACATTGCAGCAAACAGAGCAGAATAGATATATGAGAGAAAGATGTTTATGAAGTAAATGTATCAAATTAATAGAACTAATTAAAGGGATAGTTGACAAATTGTCATTATTTACTCACCCATATGATGTTCTAAATGTTCGTTCATCTTTGAAACACAAATGAAGATTTTTAATTAAATCTAATAGATGAAATCTATTGACAGCTATGGAACTACCACTTTGACACTTCAAAATGTTCATAAAGAGATCATAAAACTAATCCATATGAATCGAGCAGTTTAGTCCAAATTTTCTGAAGAGACTAGATCGCTTTATATGATGAACAGATTGAATTTAGGCTATTCACATAAAAACATCAAATCCGACATCAGTTCAAGCATGTTCACTTGATGTGTGAGAACCAATGAGGTTCATTCTCGTGTTACGCAGCACGTTTGAGCTTCAGCAAGAACCAATGAGGTTCATCCTCGTGTTACGCAGCACGTTTGAGCTTCTCAAGAACCAATGAGGTTAATTCCCGTGTTACGCAGCACGTTTGAGCTTCAGCAAGAACCAATGAGGTTCATTCCCGTGTTACGCAGCACGTTTGAGCTTCAGCAAGAACCAATGAGGTTCATTCTCGTGTTACGCAGCACGTTTGAGCTTCAGCAAGAACCAATGAGGTTCATTCCCGTGTTACGCAGCACGTTTGAGCTTCAGCAAGAACCAATGAGGTTCATTCTCGTGTTACGCAGCACGTTTGAGCTTCAGCAAGAACCAATGAGGTTCATTCTCGTGTTACGCAGCATGTTTGAGCTTCAGCGAGAACCAATGAGGTTCATTCTCGTGTTGCGCAGCACGTTTGAGCTTCAGCAAGAACCAATGAGGTTCATTCTCGTGTTACGCAGCCCGTTTGAGCTTCAGCAAGAACCAATGAGGTTCATTCTCGTGTTACGCAGCATGTTTGAGCTTCAGCAAGAACCAATGAGGTTCATTCCCGTGTTACGCAGCACGTTTGAGCTTCAGCAAGAACCAATGAGGTTCATTCTCGTGTTACGCAGCATGTTTGAGCTTCAGCGAGAACCAATGAGGTTCATTCTCGTGTTACGCAGCATGTTTGAGCTTCAGCGAGAACCAATGAGGTTCATTCTCGTGTTATGCAGCACGTTTGAGCTTCTGCAAGAACCAATGAGGTTCATTCTCGTGTTACGCAGCACGTTTGAGCTTCAGCAAGAACCAATGAGGTTCATTCTCGTGTTACGCAGCATGTTTGAGCTTCAGCGAGAACCAATGAGGTTCATCCTCGTGTTACGCAGCATGTTTGAGCTTCTGCAAGAAAAAACATCTAATTTCTGATATATTCTTATAAATAGTGCACATGTTGCCCTAACTGTAACTAATCTAGACACTGTGATGATCAGCTATTTAAAATGGTTTCTGCTACAGTTTTTTTTATTACTTCCTGTCCTCTTTCATATGGCACTTCCTGAGCATTCATGTGTTGTTTTTCAGGTCCACGCCATTCCTCTGCGCTCCTCCTGGGTGATGACCTGTGCCTATGCACCTTCAGGGAATTACGTTGCTTGTGGAGGCCTAGACAACATTTGCTCCATCTACAGCCTCAAGACTCGCGAGGGGAATGTACGCGTCAGCCGCGAGCTGGCCGGACACACAGGTACAGGACGTGTCCTCCCGAAACACTTTCACACATTCTTGGGCTCTTGTGAACGTACACAAGGTTTGGTGATTGGCAAAGTGAATCTGCACTAGTGTTTTTTTGCACCCTTTTAAATAGATATTATCTGATCGACCTTAACGAGAGCATCAGCATTTACATAATGCACACTCATTTGGTTCTGTCCAGGTCATAGTTTATTTAGACCATTAAAGGTTTTTTCTTTAATATTTTTTTCATGACAATTCGGCACATTCCTATTCTCAGTGTAATAAAGCAATGCAAATCATCCTCCTAACAATGACAGTTTGTTCATTCAGATATTCTTTTTCTTTTTTTTTTTAAGCGAAATGTTATTTTGGGGGAGAAATATTTGTTTGTAATTGCTTGTTAGAGATGTGCATTAAACCTCCTCCAATCTACAGGATACCTCTCTTGCTGCCGCTTCCTTGATGACAACCAGATTGTTACAAGTTCTGGCGACACCACCTGGTGAGTGTGAGGAACTGTATCCCAGCAGCCCAAATCGGATACCAAAGCTCATATCTGCAATTAGGAAGGAATTTTGCTAAGAAGTTCAACAGGGATTTAAAAAAAATAATAATTTAAACAATTAAGTCCAGAATCAGTTTATACATTTTATTTAAAATATTTGAAATGATTAATTTAAATTACCTAAGCTTTGTATTTATAATGTGTGCACTCTTTTACCGCATGACTTTTCTCCTATTAAAAACAGGCCATTCTATAAAATCAACATTTAGGAAGTAAGAGTTTCTACAACAAAATGGGAAAAACAATACTTAAATAAACTAAGTAAATAAGAACTTTTTTTTTTAACCAAAGTTTACAGTGTTAGCTGCATTCATTAAGCTCATGTTATTGTGCTCAAGAAGAAAAATGATAAAACAATGTATTTGAAATATGTACATTAGTGAAGTAAAACTAACATTTGGGCCCATTTAGGTTATAGGTTAAACCTGTCTGGTCTTGTCTGTCTTCATTTTATTTGATTATATATTAGTGCTGTCAATCGATTACAATTTTTTACTAATTAATCAGACATTTTTTCTGTAATTAATCGTGATTAAAAGAGTTTTTCATATTTTTATATACTGTAATAATTTTACAGTTAATCTCCAAATTAATGTAGAAACAACTAAAAAAAGGCCAGTATCACTGACACTGATGTCTCTATGAAACATTAATGATAGACATTCAACATTACAGTATAATTGACAGCTATCAATTCCAACATTTATTAGGCTTTAAAAAAATAACAAAATTTAAGTAAACTTAAAAAAAAATCTTCACATAATCCCATTATAATGTCATATTTACCTGTTAATTTACAGAAATTGAATAAAGTTATCAAACACTTTACAGTCTTAACTGCATAAATTATAAATATATAGATTAATCCTTATTGAAGCTACACTTTTCTCTGTTGCCTTTGTTGTTTGATGAACATGAGAGAATCACAGCGACTGGTTTATTAGGCTGCTGTCACTTTAAGATCTGCCGCTGCCGGACATGATGCGGATCTGACGCTGTCACGCGCATCTCATTTCCTCACAACTCTTTAAGTTCATTAAAGACGTCATTTAACTCATTTAAGATGCTCTTATGAGAATACTCCACAAAACAGGCATTTTGGCATAATTCTGTGTGTTGTTCGTTCAAGTGTGAAAAAGAACAATACTGGTGTGTGTCATAGTCAGGGCATTCACAGACAATTTCTTGTGGTGCTTGAATGGTTCAAACGCATTTGCATGATTAAGAGTTTTTTTCCAGTTTAATGTGTTAAAAATATTGAATGCATGCGTTAATGCTAATTTTGACAGCACTAATATATATTTATTTTTATGTAGGTGTTTCAGTTCCAAAATATTTTGCAGTCAGTTTCTGCATGTTTTGATTTTTCATGAATTATAATTTTGAAGCGTCTAAAGTGGGAATGTTGTGATCTGTCCTGCAGTGCTCTCTGGGACATAGAGACCGGTCAGCAGACGACCACATTTGCGGGTCACACCGGTGACGTGATGAGTCTGTCTCTGGCTCCAGACACCAGGCTGTTCGTGTCAGGAGCCTGTGACGCCTCTGCTAAACTCTGGGACGTCCGTGAGGGCATGTGCAGACAGACCTTCACTGGCCACGAGTCGGACATCAACGCCATCTGTGTGAGTGTTCCTGCCTCATTTTTACTAGCATTAGATTAAAGCCTAGATGCTGTATTTTTAGGAATTAGTGCATGTGATTTCCTGAAGAATTGAATCTACAAAGAGCTCACATTCCCCCTGCAGTTCTTCCCCAATGGCAACGCATTTGCCACCGGCTCTGACGACGCCACCTGCCGCCTGTTTGACCTGCGCGCCGACCAGGAGCTCATGGTCTACTCCCACGACAACATCATCTGTGGCATAACCTCCGTGGCCTTCTCAAAGAGCGGCCGTCTGTTGCTCGCCGGCTACGACGACTTCAACTGCAACGTGTGGGACACCCTCAAGGCCGACCGCGCTGGTGAGATTTGCACACACAGATGGCACAAAAAATGTCTGCAAACATATGTTAGTAATAGTTGCTACGAGTGGCATGTGGTCTAGTGACTGCCCTGAAAGCAAACAAACCACCATACTGTTCTCTCTCTCACACACACACACACAGTGGTGTTGTTTTACATATGGTTCAGTGCTTGCTTGCTAACACGCCACATTTGTTTGTCTCTTTTGCATACACCAACATGCACGTACAAGCGGGCTGTTGATGAACGGTCCACATTTTAAAGTTATTTATGTAACATAAATAAAATAAACACAAATTAGAAATGTGCAGTTATTTTCAGGGTTCCCACACTTCTTGAAAGTCCTTTTTTACTTGCATTTCAGACACATGGATTCAAGTCCTGGAAAGTCTGTGAAAACATACATAGGTCATTGAAAGTGCTTGAATTGAACTAAAGTTTGTTTGAGCAGAATGGTGCTATTACAAAATTTGGAGTATATAAATATGCGCTGCCAAAGCCAGAACGTAACAGCGCACCTGACTGAAGGGAAAGCAGGCAGCTTGAGCGGATGGATCGTGATCATGCCCAGGCAGACCTACGTAATAAACGCGCAAGTGCAAATTCATCGATGCTTGGCTCAATATTGAGCTACATAAAAATGGGCTAATCAAAGTTTCAACCATTAATGCCTAATAAAGTAGTGTTTATTAGCGCAGCACTGCTTTGTTTACAGAGGTAACTGGGCAAACAATATATTTCTGCTGTTCCAAAAGCGCCATATACTGTCAGAGATTGAAACTGCATTTTCATTTAGTGCATCTCCCGTTTTTGTTCAGACCAATGCGAAGATCAACCCATATTTTCACACAACCTACATGCAATGGTGTTGTAAACCGTAGCTTTAAAAAATATATATATTATATATAATCATATTTTCAGTGTATATGTATAATCAATTATAATTTTGACATCCATTTTCTTTAAAGACTGAAATGTGTTTTTTAGAAATTATTTTTTTTAATATATATATTTTTATAAAAATACTTTTTGTCAGCTTGTATTATTTGAACTGTTGTTGAAATAGTTTTTCCAGTCATTTTATGGTTTAGGATGTTACTACAAACACTAATCTTTGTTAGGTCTTAAAGGACTTAAATTGATTTTAAAAAACCCTGCAGATTGGTGGTTAACATAACTTTGAATATTTTTTATGCCAAAAAATTACCTTATCCATATTATTTCAAAAGTGTGTAGAATATTCTCCCTATATTTTAATGTTTTTTTAAATCAAGTAACTAAAACCAGAATGAAAAAAAAACTAAAAGCAGAAACAAGAGAACTGCATCTGTCTTTCTCTCTCTCTCACAATATATATTGTTTCAAAGCATGAATGATGATTGACACATTTGAGACTATCCAAAGAAAGAAACCCACCTTTGTCTTTATTGTGCTTGATACAAAATAAAAGGTGCTTTAAAAAGTCCTTGAAATCTGGTGTTAATGAAATCACTGTTGCGAAAACACTGTCTGGCATCCTCTCCATTATGGTTTACTGACGTTTTGACTTTTTCAGGTGTGCTGGCCGGCCACGACAACCGAGTAAGCTGTCTGGGTGTAACCGATGATGGTATGGCAGTGGCTACAGGGTCCTGGGACAGCTTCCTCAAGATCTGGAACTGAACGCTGAAGGTGCTTTCAATACAACATGTCCAATACAGTAAGAATCAGCCTCTTCCAGCACAGCCTAACCACAAACAAGAGATGCTTTGTGTTTTACACGACATGTGAATGTGTCCTCGTACCACCTCCTGCTATTTTTGAAAACACATTACTGAAGATCAGAGGAGCGATATGTAAAACACCCACATTTTTGCCATCTTTTTATTATTTAAATTTGACCAATTTGCCATGTACAGTTGCTGAAGACAAATAAAAGTTTCTGTAATTTCTAAGTTTAGTTTCTCCATTTCTTTTGTGATGTAAAGATTTCTTTCTGAATTAGTTTCGATTCTCAGTTTAAGAGAGTACCTATAGAGTAGTGTTGATCCTTCATATCTCCGTCTTTAGTTTTGTTTATTTATATATTTATTATATTTATAAAAGACAGATACACTGTACCGATTCTTTCTGAAAACAGCCGAGCTCGTGGAGGCGTGCAGTGGGCGGAGCTAAAGAGACACACAATACATCATGGCATTATCCCTGGATAACTCTTGATTCTCTATACGTTGGTGGTGTTCACATTATATGCACTTACACGACGATTGCCAGCAAAACACACACATTTGATGCAGCTTCACTCACCGCCTGCGGTTCCCACTCATGACCGGGAACAAACACACACACTTGCAGAACTCCAGAAACACAAACTGCATCCACTGTTCCCTTAACGCTGGGTTATTTGGGAAGCTGAACAAGGTGATCTTTCCCTCACACCAGAAACACACTTCTTTAGTGACACTGTTGATCTCGTGTCTAAAAACACAACGC
Organism: Rhinogobio ventralis; assembly: GCA_039654625.1. NCBI lineage: Eukaryota > Metazoa > Chordata > Actinopteri > Cypriniformes > Gobionidae > Rhinogobio > Rhinogobio ventralis. The sequence continues at coordinate 38,477,221 of CM077205.1, read as the reverse complement.
CAGCGCCGCCGACGGCTCCCGTAACCCGAACAAAGCTCGTTGATGGACACACTCTTGCTCTCTTGTTTTGTGTGTGCGCGTGCTCATCCAGGAGAAGTGCCCATAGAAGGAATTCTGCTTTTTGTGACCTCATACACAGGGTTCCCACGCTTCTTGAAAGTTCTTGAAAGTCCTTGAATTTCAGATGCATGGATTCAAGGACTGGAAAGTACTTGAAAACAAACATAGGTCCTTGAAAGTGCTTGAATTAAGCATGAAATACATTTTGTTAGAGCTACATAAAAATTGGTTTATCAAAGTTCCAAAGAAAGACGCTTAATAAAGTAGTGTTTATAAGCGCAGCCCTCCTTTGTTTACAGAGGCACCATCTACTGTCAAAGAGTGTCATTTCCAGTGCATCAGTTGGTTTGTTTAGATTAATGCATATTAACCCATATTTTTAGCTTACACACAGAGTTGTAAATGTTAACTGGTGGATCGATGAGAAGCTAATGTGCTTTTAAAAAATGTAGAATAAGGTTTTTTTTTTACAGTCCTTTTTATGGTTTAGGATGTTTCAGTAAACGCTGATCTCATCCTGTGCAGGTCTTAAAAGCCTTAAAATTGATTTTTAAAAAGGTACCATGTACAGTTGATTGATAAATAATTTTGCATATTATTAATGCCTAGCAATTAACTTATCCATATATTTTCATTTAATTGGAAATTTCATGTATGTAATATTATATTAATGTTTTAATTAAGTAATGATTTGTAAAAAAGAACTAAAACCAGTGTGAAATAAATGTTAAAAGCAGGAATAAGTTAACTCGCACCCTCTCTTGTACACTCTACTAGCCTCTTTCCTCGTTGGATTTTAAAAGTCACATGCCCCTAAAATGTTATTTTAGTCAGTATATGCCTTAGCGTTACTGCAGTGATAAATACAGGTACAGTAGGTCTTTGATACTGTCCAGATTGGCAGTAACAAACCCACCTTTATCGTATTTATTGGGCTTTATATAAAATAAAAGGTGCTTTAAAAAGTCCTTGAATCTGGTGTTCATTAAAGAGTGGGAACCCTGCATACAGGGACATACTCAAAAAAAACGTACTACGAATCCTGGAGGAGCGTATTTGGCACTCCAGCTCATTTTCTTTGAAATTTTGGCAACTCTAGTGTAAACAGAATGCAGGAAATAGCATTAGACCCCCCTTTAAATATTGTAAGATTACATGATGTTGTCTGATCTAAATAAGTCGTGCTATGAATATCTGTCTTATTTTTTTCTTTCGCTCTTCTTTCCGCAGATATCATTTGAACTCCAAAGTTGACTGGAAGACCATTCCAACTTTAGAATGTTAAATTTCACAGCATCGTCAACAACAAAACACCTTATAAAACTGACTGACACCACCATGAAAAGAAATAAAACTTCTAAGGGAAAACAATGCCTTTCCTACACCAAGAAGAGCACAATTTGTTTTATCACCCAGCTTAAAAAAAAGAAAAGAGAAAAAAAAGAAAGAAGAAGAATTCCTGTGGTATCAAATGAATAACTTGCATTCCCTCTCGGACCATTCTGTCACCCCGTAAACACAAAACACTATCATCCCATGCTTATGTATCATGTGTCTAGAAAGCAAATGTTGGAGTGTAATTGTACAAATTATTTAACTCTTATTTTTTTTTTTTTTTTTTTTTTTCCTTTTATCTGATAGTTCATCTTCTAGATCTTTTTCCCTCCTGTTGTTTCTGATTAGTAAAACCTTTAATCCTGTTACCACGTGAAAACGACATGAAACGTCATGTGACATGCTGAAACTAGACCAGGATGGAAGAGCAGCTTTTTTTTGAAGATGCCAATCATGTGTTTTGTTATTTTCATGTGCACTAGGTTGCTCTAGAGGTTGTGTAGTTTTCATGAACGTGAGGAAAAGTTCACGCGCCCTCTTGTGAAAGCGTAATATTCATATTCTTGGGCGGCCCCAGACAGCGTTCACCTCTAATCTGCTAACCGCCGCGATCACTGGCGAATAAGAACAGCCCTAGCTTTCTAAAAACCGTAATCATGATCTGTGCATTAGTGTGAATCCTGGTCCTTTGTCATTAAAGAAAAAAGAAAGCGCCATATCTCTTTTTAAATACTTTCTGAGAGTCCGAGGTACTCGCTTCATTTATCTACGAATGGCCGTTGTAAATATGGGTATCCGACTTGCACGCGAATGCAGCATTATATCCTAGCTAATGTTTCTTTCCAGTCTCGTCACAGCTTTGTTTGCACAATAAGAAACTTGACTAACGTTTTAAGCGTTAACTAACCAAGCACATGCCGTTAATCACATTGAATGCTAATTTTAATGTAGAAAATGCACAAAAAAAGTACAAAAAAAATGAAAAAACACAAAAAATACAATCCTGTCTTTCATTGGATTAAAAACTGTTCAAACTAACCCCTTAGCTTATCTTCTGGTCTTACGTTTATACTTTTTCCTCGGTTGCTTTTTAGCTATGATTCCGATTTTTGGGATTGTTTTCGTCGGTGGGAGGTTGGGAGGGGTTTTTCAGTGGTGTTGGGATCGGTGTTTGGAAAAACGAAACCTTTTTCTTATTTTAGCCCAGTTCCAGAGAGAGAACAGATAGCCCTGTCTGTGCTTGGAAATACAGTTACTACTATGTGAATGAAATGTTGTACAAATCAATGTCTGAAAATAATGATAATTCTGAAATTTTTAAGTTAAGCGTTTTATTTCATCTGCCATGAATTAACGTAGTCGCATGCTGTAGAATTTGCTTAAACAGGCGCTGACGTCTTTAAGCCCACTTACCTCCACTGGGACGGCGAAACCGATACGAAACCGAAATTTTGACCATTGAAACGTTGATTCCAAATGTTTTAGACATGCTGTGCATACATCCTTTACTTTCACTGGCAAAGCTATGCACCTGTGTGAGAAACGACCTGGCCATGCTTCCTGAAATTATTCCCAAATTTTAAACGACAGTTGTGAAATGTCCCGTTTGAGATCGGAAATTACGATAAACTCTTTTTGGCTTTTCTTTTAAACGTTTTGAATGGCATCTGACATGGCAGAGTCTTCTGTTCTTTTTCCACTGTAAACAGATGCACTTTCTTTAATAGTTGTGACTCTTTTTTTTTTTTTTTTCTTCTTCTTTTTTTTTTTTATATATATTGTTTTTTCCTTTCTCTGCGATAATGTACAATAATTGTGATGTATTTGTGTGTGCTGCCACCAGTAAAGATTAATTGCAGTTCAATTAAAATGGATTCCCCTTATTTTCTCTCTTCATTAATAACTGTAGATCTCAGCACTCCCTATCTCACCTTTTGTATTTAATTTCAGTCTGTCGGTGTACCACAGAAAGCTGGATGCAACATAGATACTTATATTAAAATGTACTGTTATTTAAGATGTAATAAAACAAGTTTGAGATGTCTCTGATGTGCTGATGTTTTGCAACAGCAGAAAGTAACCGTAATTTAAAGAGCTTTTTATGAGGTCCGTTTCGTTAGTTGACTATTGTCATCTTGCTTTTTACTAGAAATGAGTTTAGGTACTCGAGTTGAGTTAATCAGTTAAGAACTTTTTATCAGTGCATTGATTTCTCATTGGAATCTTAAAAGTTGTAGCTATGTTTTGCTCTGAAATGTAGTTTTTCCTTAAAGGGATAGTTCACCCAAACATTGCTAAAAGCTGCTGTTTTAACCCAATTGTTGGGTTAAATTTATTTAAAGGGGGCATAACAGTTCCTTTCAATCTCATGTTGATCTTGAGTATCTATAGAGTACATCCTTCATATCTCCCAAGAGTCTTTAGTTTTATCATATTTATAAAAATCTGATACGCTGTAACGATTCTTTCCGAAAACTAGTTCTTGTTGGTGTGTGTGCGTGCACCGCACTTCCGGGAGAAATGGCCATACAAGGAATTCCGCCCTTTGTGATGTCATACATTTGAATCCTGAAGGAGTGTATTTGGAACAGAAATACTGTCTAACGTCAAACTCATTGTTTGTTTTTTTTACATTTTGGCCATGTTTAGCATGAGAATCAACTCTTTAACAGTGTAAATAAGTCAATGCAGGAAATAGCATTAGACCCCATTTTAACCCAACTGCTGGGTTTGTTCATATTTGACTTAAAATTGGGTTAAACCAACCCAGCATTTTTAGAGCGTATAGAAGTGAATGGCAACTGTCTGGTTACCAACGTTCTTCAAAATATCTTTTGTGTTCAACAGAACATAGAAACTCATGCAGGTTTGGAACAACATGAGGGTGAGTCATTTTTGGGTGAACTATTCCTTTAAATAGTTAATCTTATCCAGTGCAATACCTATAAAATTACTGCAATTGAGCACTTAAATTGGTGCAAACTACCTGAACATTCACTGGCCAAAAACGGCAAAGAAAGTGTGTACTATTTAGCCAAAAAAAGTAAATTATTACTTGGAACTATCACGGTTAAAGGTTGTTCCAAGGTAAACAGAGTTTTATCTAACCAGAGTATCTTCTGTTCTGTATAACTATAATGATGACCAGCTTTGAGTCTCCTTTTTTGGTAACCCATAAGTCCTCACACTTCATGCTGTTGATAACTACAGTCTGAAAGCATTCTTAGGAATAGGCATTTCCGAATAAAACAGCTGTTGTGGAGGCTGATCAGCTTAGCAGGAAAATGGAGATAGATTTAAGGATTGTTTTATAGCTGCACTATTAACCAATTTAATCAGAGTTTGAGTCTTAATGTTGACATAAATTCACCCTTGGCTCGCCCAATCGGCCCAACGACGGCTTCTGAAGGTTTCTGAGTGTTTGGTCTCGTTTTATTGTAGCCTAAAATATACATGTATACACTGAGTGACATTATCAAGAGCGCAGCTGTTCCGTTAAGAGTACCGGACTCGTGTCCTCCCGTCCTCCGGAGTTGGTTCTCCAGAGTTGATCTTGGCAAGTCTGAATTACACGGAAGCGAGTCAGAAGTGTGCATACATGGTATTGAGAAATGTATATTTTAGGCTACAATAAAACGAAATGTGTCATAAAAAAAAATCTTAAACATATTAATAGCCACACAAATGTGGTTCAGGCAACGCATACCTTGATTATCTTCACTGCATGTATATTTATAACAAAACAAAATATAAAACACAACCTTGCCTCTTTTCGTTTACAATAAAAAGAAATATTAAACATATTGTTATGTGGTAAACAAGTGTGCATATGATTATCACTGTAATTAAATGAAACATGACATAAAACAGAACCCACTCTCTTTTTGTTAAATGTCAGTTTATGTGTGATCAATATTAGCCATTATAAAAGTATAAGAAGCTGTACAATAAATAAAGCAAACAATTCAGTCAAACATACAGTCAGCGCTCTAGTAGGCCACAACTCTGTAAAGTTAAATATCCTAAAAATATAAAGTTGTGAAACGATTTGCCAGGGAACAAATTATAGATTCACGAGACCAAAGATCGGCCGTTAGATCTACACACACAAGACGAATCATATCTCATGTTTAACCTCTACAGAGACATCAGAGCCAGCGGCAGACTTCAGAAGGACTAGCCGGGGAAAGGCTGCTCTCGGCGGGTTAACGAACGCTGAGCGCCTGCTGATCGCCTGGATCTCACAACTCCCAAAACGCCAGATCAAATTGTCAAATAGGCGCTGTCTTTATAAATAAACCACATATTTAATCTTTAAACAAGTACATTCTCGCCTAAAAAAGTCATAAAACTACATTTTGTGACACATTAACAGTAGTATTTTTAAATTAAACTGTCATCCGCTATTGACGCTTGTTGGTTGGTGCGAGATGCATTCTGGGATACCAGTCTGTCTGAAGTCCACACAAGTCTCCTCTCGATGCATCCTCGATAAAAGAGGCGGATCAAGAACACATCCGGGGATTTGAACTGTACTTGGCTAGATCTGAACTTTGAATGGGAACAGTGCTTGGGCAGAAACTGATGACGTTTCACAAGTCCATGAGAACACAAGTACAGACAAGAACGCATATTGAGAAACGGCCCAAGTCTTTACACCTTATTGGGGACAGGAGTAATATGCATTAAAAAACCAATCGGCAGAGGACACACCCTCCACTCAAAGCAAAATCTCTCTAAACGTTTAAAACCTTTATTACCTTTTGGTTTACTTCTGTGGGAATGAGACCTTTGTACCAGTCGCACTGAGACGTTTCAACTGATACCAAACATGCATAATATAGAACTTGTTCACAGGTCTTGACATTAACACTCGCCATTTGCGGGTGTGTTTCAGCTGTGGCGTAGTCACTCTCACTAGCCACGGGTGGAATTTTATTGTAGTCTTCTCAAAGGCATATGTTATAATCACGTTGCGCATTATAACCAATCACGCGCTTCTGTTGAGTTTATGAATGCAATGTCTAATAATCAGAAGCGTTCAGATTAGTCATCGCTGAAACGCCAGAGTTTTGTTCTCTCTCTGAAATCTGCACTCTCATCATAAACATCAAAGCAGAGATGCGTGCAATGTACGTAAGAGATTCATTCACCATACACTGATTGACTTTCCTCAGCGAAAACAGTTTCAATCAAAGATCTCAGCAGAACCACAGCGCGTCTGATGAGACTGGCATGAAGTTGGCTTGATGTTGGACGTTCAAACCGTCACATACAACATTGGTATACAGGTTTCTAATTTCAATAGCATTTGAAGAGAATGAGTTACATTCATAAAACCAACTGTAAAGTGTTCATAAGTGTCAGGTATGATGCACACATTTTTTGATGTTTAATGAAATAAATCGCATGAAAATATGTACAGTATTTTCACTAGGCTACTGTATGGGCTCATACACAAAATATGCTAGATTTAAATACCCTGGTGAGAATATTACACCAATAAATCTACAAGCAACTGTTTTCTGTCTATTAAGGAGTTTTACACACAACCTTATCAGAGCTAAATAGGCCTATTTGATGACCTGTCATGTTATATTCATTTCATGTAGACTTGATTTGGGTGTGTACAGTGGTCATTTACATATAGACAACAACAAAAATGTGGCCAGTGAAATTGCTGAGTGGCTAGTCACTTTGGAAAACCACTAGCCAAAGTGGCTGGTGAGCAAAAAAGTTAATGTCAAGCCCTGCTTGTTCACATTAACCCTGTATAGAATTTCAAGACATGTCAACATGTGGAGAGGAGAGATGAGGGTGAGGGGGATGAAATGTAAAATCCGTCTCGGGTGGGGATGCCACTTTCACACGAGAGAGTTCAGATGTTAATTTCCTTTGTTTTCTCAGAGAGTCTCCCTCTCTTCCAGTTTTCCAGTTTCCCCAGTCTTAGTTCACACAAAAATGAAAATGCTGTTAACATTTAAAATATCTTTTTTTATATCCATCAGTAGAAAGTCAGTCAGGTTTGGAATGACATAAGAGTGAGTAAACGATCATAGCAGGTCCGGATACCGCTGGAGAAAGCGCAAGGGCTAACTTGGATCACGGGCGGCACCTCAGCCTATCATGTAATGGCAGTGACGTCAAAGTTTGTGGTCTTGTGAATAAATGTTCTATATTTGGTGTTATATTGCTAGTAAGCGTAACCGTAATGTTTGTGTGATGTGCTTTACTGCGGAAAAAGAGCTGCAAATTAATCACTGCAGGCGCATAAAACTACATTTATGATTACACTAAAAACTTAATTGTAGTTTAATATTGAATTAATTAAAATATGTATTTATTTACGTCATATCATCATCATCATCATTAGGCACACATCAGTCATAAATAATTATAATAAAATTCTAACCTGGCAGCGATAGAAATAACACTTTATATTCATTAAACATACAATGTAACATGATATTTAGAATTTAATTATTCATTTTCTCTTTCATTAAAGGGACAGTTCCCCCAAAAATGAAAATTCTGTCATGTCGTTCGAACACAAATTATGATATGTTTGATGAAATCTGAGAGCTCTCTGACCCCTCCATAGACAGCTATTTAATGAACACTTTCAAGGTCCAGAAAGGAAGTAAAGACATGGTTAAAATAGTCCATGTGACTCCAGTGGTTCAATCTTAATGTTAATGAAGCGACGAGAACACTTTTTGTGCGCAAAAAACAAACAAAATAATGACTTTATTCAACAATTTCTTCACGTCTGTGTCAGTCTCCTACGCAGTTTACGTTGTAAATACAGTGCAGCGCTACGGCAGAACGGCGGCTAGCTCCTGCGTCAGAATCACACGCACGTGTCGTGGTGCTTACGTGAACAGCTTCGGCCAATGGTAAGCCACCGTTCTGCCATAGAGCTTCAAAAGCTATAACTATATCATTCGTGTAGACTTAGGATAATCTTTAACTGACAGTTTAGGGAGACCCGATTTTGAGACCTCTCAATGTTGTGTGTGTATTTCTGCTTTTATTATTGAGAAAAAGCATACCACCCAGAGAAATGCTTTTTGAATATTTAGATGAGTTTTTGATATGAAATGAAACTCCCCCAGATATCTGTTTTCTTTTCGGTTTTACTTTCTCCAAAGGAAGTGATTTCAGTCCAATTACACCTTATCTTACAGATCTATTCCTGTTTCTTAGCAAAGGTATGTAGGCCGAACCATGTGTCTGGAAGATGCCTCAGTTTAGCAAACACTTCCTTTGGAAACAAATGAGTTTAAAAGATGTTGTTAGAAATTAAATAGCAGCTAATTACTTCCTGTATACATTGACTTAAAATAGCACACATTATTCAAAAACAAACAGGGACATGGTAGGCAATATTCTACGATAAAAGTTTCAAACGGTGGTATTCTGTATGGTTGTCATACAGAGATTCAGATCTCCTACAGAAGAAAAAATGCTAAATAATAAAGTACAAAGTATATACTTTTTCCACATTGCTAAGCTCAGTGTCTGGTTGAAACAGTTGTTTACTAAAACAAGACCAATAATTGAGCTTTTTGACTTTATTGAAACGGACTTCATAAATTACCTTCTTGCACATAGTGCCTTACAAAGAGATTTTCACAAGCAGTTTTCCAAATAGAAATGAAACCAACAATAAAGAGGATACAAAAATATCATAATAATAATAAAAAGAAATAAGACATTACAAAAAGTGTTAATGTACATAAGTATAGTGGTAAAACTTCTTTAGGATGCCTTCATGAGGTGGATCCGATCCTAATGCAACAAGCTCAAATACATGCAAAATGTTGTTTACAATGTATAATGTATGCTAAAAGACTGATTAACTGTGTTGTTATTTAGAAGCAAATCCTAGTATAAATCACGCTCTTCCTGTCTTCAATCATAGTGACTACAGTTACAGCGAGCCAACAAGTGTTCCACTGAAACTCCTCTCAAATGGATTTGTAGTTGCTATTTTTGTGACAGAATGTTTCTTTGAAGTCTTTGAAGTTTGAGAATTCTAATTTTCAGAACTTGTATAATCTAATGATACGACTAAGAATTTCTGATATGCAGATAAATGTTTCCAATACTGCAATCAGCAGGAAAAAAAACTCCCTTCTGCTTCCCAGGAATCCTGACTAAAACTAAAACTTTTTTGGCTCAAATGCTTCTCTTTCCTAACTTAGGAGAGTTCATAAAAATGTAAACTTAACACGGTAAAAAAGACACCATATACTGAGTAATTTCGTCTTTGATTGCAGTTCTTTGAACCTGGACAGATTTTGAGACATTTTCGAAAGAGTAGATTTCTATCTAGGGGATACAACTGAGATACTGAAGAGAAATCATTTGTGATTTTTCTTCCTGTGGGGAACAATCATTTCCGTGTCGCCTTGTAACAATGAAAAGTATTTAACTATCAAATATCTTCTCAAACAGACTTTACTGGTTTGTGATGAAACTGAATATAAAAATGAAAGTTCTTGGTAACACTTTATTTTACAGTGTCCTTCCTTGTTACACATTACCATAGTATAAATGATGCATAATTACATGCAAATAACCCTAAGTACTTGTGGTTAACTAATATTACTCAGTACTTAAATGCATAATTACACCGTAACAAAGACGCCCTAAAATAAAGTGTAGCCAACCTCTTCACTGCCATTGAGATGGAGAGACCTCAACAACTTGAGGGTGAGCAAATGATGACAGAATTTAAATTTTTGGGTGAACTATCCCTTTAATCATCTTTTTATGTATTTATTAAAATATATGGTGAAGGGTTAATTATACTGAAAATGGTAAGTAAGAGCAGGCAAAATATGCATGTAAGGCTGCTGTCACTAGCAGAAGGGAGCACTGATGGATTGAGTTTAGTGAGAGATGAACAAGGTTATTGTTAGCGCTGCTTGAGTGCGGTAAAACTCCAGCATCAATTTTTTATTAAGTGGAGTTGGTGCTGTTTTTAGTACCTAGCAGTACTGTTGTTTTAATCATGCTCTTAACAACTGTTCTTCTTTTTTTGCACATCCAACTTTAAATAAACTACATCTTGTACGTCAGCTACCGTTTCCGTGTTCGATCCTGATGTGATTCCCCTTGCAACCGCTCTGGTTGCTATCACAGGCATCTCTCGTTCCAAGGAGAACCTTTAACATCCATGGAACTTTTCCATTGAACAAAAGGTTCTTTAGATTATTAAAATGTTCTTTACACTGAGAAAACACGGTCCAAACCTATAAGACTTTTGTTCATTTTCGGAGCACAAATGAAAATCTTTTAGATGAAATCTGAGAGATTTCCCTTCATTGACAGCTACACAACTACCACTTTGACGCTTCTAAAACTTCATAAAGAGATCGTAAAATTAATCCATATGAATTGAGCTTTTTAGTCAAAATTTTCTGAAGAGACTCGATCGCTTTATATGATGAACAGATTGAATTTAGGCTTTTTTTCACATATAAACATTCATCAATTCACACATCAGCTGTGGTAAATGGAAGCTCAAGCATGAGAACCAATGAGGTTCATTCTCGTGTTACACAGCACGTTTGAGCTTCTCAAGAACCAATGAGGTTCATTCTCATGTGTTGCGCAGCACGTTTGAGCTTCTCAACCAATGAGGTTCTTTCTCATGTTACGCAGCACGTTTGAGCATCAGCAATAACCAATGAGGTTCATGCTTGTGTTACGCAGCACGTTTGAGCTTCTCAAGAACCAATGAGGTTCATTCTCGTGTTACGCAGCACGTTTGAGCTTCTCAAGAACCAATGAGGTTCATTCTCATGTGTTGCGCAGCACGTTTGAGCTTCTCAACCAATGAGGTTCTTTCTCATGTTACGCAGCACGTTTGAGCATCAGCAATAACCAATGAGGTTCATGCTTGTGTTACGCAGCACGTTTGAGCTTCTCAAGAACCAATGAGGTTCATTCTCGTGTTACGCAGCACGTTTGAGCTTCTCAAGAACCAATGAGGTTCATTCTCGTGTTACGCAGCACGTTTGAGCTTCTCAAGAACCAATGAGGTTCATTCTCATGTTACGCAGCACGTTTGAGCTTCTCAAGAACCAATGAGGTTCATTCGCGTGTTACGCAGCACGTTTGAGCTTCTCAAGAACCAATGAGGTTCATTCTCGTGTTACGCAGCACGTTTGAGCATCAGCAATAACCAATGAGGTTCATGCTCGTGTTACGCAGCACGTTTGAGCTTCTCAAGAACCAATGAGGTTCATTCGCGTGTTACGCAGCACGTTTGAGCTTCTCAAGAACCAATGAGGTTCATTCTCGTGTTACGCAGCACGTTTGAGCTTCAGCAAGAACCAATGAGGTTCATTCTCGTGTTACGCAGCACGTTTGAGCTTCTCAAGAACCAATGAGGTTCATTCTCGTGTTACGCAGCACGTTTGAGCTTCTCAAGAACCAATGAGGTTCATTCTCGTGTTACGCAGCACGTTTGAGCTTCTCAAGAACCAATGAGGTTCATTCTCGTGTTACGCAGCACGTTTGAGCTTCTCAAGAACCAATGAGGTTCATTCTCGTGTTACGCAGCACGTTTGAGCTTCTCAAGAACCAATGAGGTTCATTCTCATGTTACGCAGCACGTTTGAGCTTCTCAAGAACCAATGAGGTTCATGCTCGTGTTACGCAGCACGTTTGAGCTTCTCAAGAACCAATGAGGTTCATTCGCGTGTTACGCAGCACGTTTGAGCTTCTCAAGAACCAATGAGGTTCATTCTCGTGTTACGCAGCACGTTTGAGCTTCAGCAAGAACCAATGAGGTTCATTCTCGTGTTACGCAGCACGTTTGAGCTTCTCAAGAACCAATGAGGTTCATTCTCGTGTTACGCAGCACGTTTGAGCTTCTCAAGAACCAATGAGGTTCATTCTCGTGTTACGCAGCACGTTTGAGCTTCTCAAGAACCAATGAGGTTCATTCTCATGTTACGCAGCACGTTTGAGCTTCTCAAGAACCAATGAGGTTCATGCTCGTGTTACGCAGCACGTTTGAGCTTCTCAAGAACCAATGAGGTTCATTCTCGTGTTACGCAGCACGTTTGAGCTTCAGCAAGAACCAATGAGGTTCATTCTCGTGTTACGCAGCACGTTTGAGCTTCAGCAAGAACCAGTGAGGTTCATTCTCGTGTTACGCAGCACGTTTGAGCTTCTCAAGAACCAATGAGGTTCATTCTCGTGTTACGCAGCACGTTTGAGCTTCTCAAGAACCAATGAGGTTCATTCTCGTGTTACGCAGCATGTTTGAGCTTCTCAAGAACCAATGAGGTTCATTCTCGTGTTACGCAGCACGTTTGAGCTTCTCAAGAACCAATGAGGTTCATTCTCGTGTTACGCAGCACGTTTGAGCTTCTCAAGAACCAATGAGGTTCATTCTCGTGTTACGCAGCACGTTTGAGCTTCAGCAAGAACCAGTGAGGTTCATTCTCGTGTTACGCAGCACGTTTGAGCTTCTCAAGAACCAATGAGGTTCATTCTCGTGTTACGCAGCACGATTGAGCTTCTCAAGAACCAATGAGGTTCATTCTCGTGTTACGCAGCATGTTTGAGCTTCTCAAGAACCAATGAAATTTGTTCTTGTTTGTTCCTTTGTTGGTAATCAAGCCAGTTCGGTTGAACTTTTTATGTTCGCTGATCAATGTTTATATGTGAATAAAATGAATCTCTGTTTTGGAGTAATTTTGGAGTAAACTGCTTAGTTCATATGGATTAGTTTTATGATCTCTTTATGAACTTTTTGAAGTGTCAAAGTGGTAGTTGCGTAGCTGTCAATGGAAGGACAGAAATCTCTCAGATTTCATCTAAAAGAACTTAATTTGTGTTTTCCGAAGATGAACGAAAGTCTTACGGGTTTGGAACAACATGAGGGCGAGTATTTCATTTTTGGGTGAACTAACCCTTTAAAGCCGAAATGTCACTGCTATGAACCATCACCCGCTCCCCACCCCCACCCCCTTTGGGACCTTCATGAATCGACTGTACCTGGATGAATTGAACATGTCCAGGAAGCAGTTTACCCCAATGTTCCTGTAGCTCAAACAGCAACACATGCTGCTTGCAATACCAAGGTCATGGGTTTGATTCCCAAGGAATGCATGAACCTGCAAAATGCATTCCTTGAATTTGATGCAAGTTGCTTGGGATAAAAGCATCTGCCAAATGCATAAATAGTCAAAATGAGACCTATTCTTGAGGTTGTGTGAGATTCACCTACACTTATCTAATGCCCAACATCTTTAAACAATTTATTCTCACAATTGAGAAGTGAAAGGGAAAAAAAAGGAAATGCTTTGAGTTCACTTATTCAAGACAACAATAGAGACGTCTATTCTTTACACTCCTCTGTTCTTTACAACTGCAAATCATTATAGACGTTCCTTTGTTAGTCATCAATGCTTTACTGCAGTGTTTGCATTGCTTTTCAGGCACGCAGCCATCAGGCTCCTTTTCGCGTATGACCTGACAGGATCTGTCTTGGGAGCATGGCAGACAGTGTTGGCGTACGGCAGTGAAGCTTTGGCGTCTCGCCTTCTGATTGGCTACGGATTGGCTCCGGTGTCGAAAAGACGGGTAGAAACCACTCTGATTGACCGAACTGATCGTTGCTCGACCGGACGCTCTACGGATTGCCGTACGGAATGTCTCTCCCGCGAAGTAGTACAGCAAGGGATTGAAGCAACTGTTGGATGCCGCCATGCACAGCGAGATGACCAGAACTTTCAGGAGGTACTGTCTGACCTGGCAGTCCCACCCTGAAACAATGGCATGAAGATGGATTGTGCGAATGATGTGGTATGGTAGGAAGCACAGCAGGAACGTGCTCAGGACAACTGCGATCAAATACAAAGAGCGTCGACGGCTGTTCCTCTTTTGATTACCGATTTTCCGTCCTGTGGCGAGTTTGCAGATGATGCAGCCGTAGCAGACGAGAATTGTAATAAACGGAATGACAAATCCAAACAAAACCCCCACATAGTTCAGGATAAATATGCGCTCCCATGACATGATGTTCGCAGGTTCAAAGCAGAGTATCTTTCCCTCCCGTTGTAAAGTACCTGACATGAGGAACGGCGTTGACAAGAAGGCCACAAATATCCAGATTGCAAAGCACGATAGACTGGCTCGCCGCACCGTGGCCAGTGTCTGATTGCGAAGGGGATGAACCACGGCGATGTACCGTAGCACACTAAGGCCAGTAAGAAACAATACGCTAGTGTACAGGTTCACGTAAAATGAAAATACACACCAGCGGCAAAACCAGTCTGGGAAGTCCCAATGACCGCCCCTAAAGTAGTAGACCAGGCGGAAGGGCAATGTCAAGGAAAATCCAGCATCTGAAATGGCCAAGTTAGTCATAAAAACAGTGTTGGCAGACTTCTTAGGGGTGAAACGCAGGAACACAATCAAAGACACGAAGTTGCTGATGAATCCAATAGGGAATACAACACTGTACGTGACGGTGTATGCCAAATATTTGAAGTCTTTGCTGTCCCCACATGTCTGGTTGATTTGTTCTTGGGTGGCGTTTGCTGTCGTTTCCGATGTAAACATGGGAGCTGGAGAAAAAAAGATTATTAGTTAGAAATTAAACAATTGTGTTGAGATCAGAAAAAGCGCAGTCACGATAGGCTTTAAAGGATTAGTTCACTTTAAAAGGAAAATTACCCCATGATAAAGAAATGGCATTAGAACGTAATCAATGCTAAAGTGAAGCCATTGCTCAACAATAGCTTACTAAACCAGGAAATAGCTGCTTTTATTTAAAACACAGGTTTAAAAACTCCCCTCGGTTTTCAGGTTAAAAATTGATATTGCCATGGAGGTTTGATATACAGACAGCTTTACTGCTTCACTTCATCTAAAACTTTTTTAAACAAAATGTTTCTAGTCTTGTATCATTTTTATGCATGCAGTTTTATATTTATTACTTTATATTATTATTTAATAATTTAATATTTGAAAAGTTGAAAAATAAATAGGACATGACATAACATTGCAGCATATAACACACACACACACACATACACTCACCTAAAGGATTATTAGGAACACCTGTTCAATTTCTCATTAATGCAATTATCTAATCAACCAATCACATGGCAGTTGCTTCAATGCATTTAGGGGTGTGGTCCTGGTCAAGACAATCTCCTGAACTCCAAACTGAATGTCAGAATGGGAAAGAAAGGTGATTTAAGCAATTTTGAGCGTGGCATGGTTGTTGGTGCCAGACGGGCCGGTCTGAGTATTTCACAATCTGCTCAGTTACTGGGATTTTCACGCACAACCATTTCTAGAGTTTACAAAGAATGGTGTGAAAAGGGAAAAACATCCAGTATGCGGCAGTCCTGTGGGTGAAAATGCCTTGTTGATGCTAGAGGTCAGAGGAGAATGGGCCGACTGATTCAAGCTGATAGAAGAGCAACTTTGACTGAAATAACCACTCGTTACAACCGAGGTATGCAGCAAAGCATTTGTGAAGCCACAACACGCACAACCTTGAGGCGGATGGGCTACAACAGCAGATGACCCCACCGGGTACCACTCATCTCCACTACAAATAGGAAAAAGAGGCTACAATTTGTACGAGCTCACCAAAATTGGACAGTTAAAGACTGGAAAAATGTTGCCTGGTCTGATGAGTCTCGATTTCTGTTGAGACATTCAGATGGTAGAGTCAGAATTTGGCGTAAACAGAATGAGAACATGGATCCATCATGCCTTGTTACCACTGTGCAGGCTGGTGGTGGTGGTGTAATGGTGTGGGGGATGTTTTCTTGGCACACTTTAGGCCCCTTAGTGCCAATTGGGCATCGTTTAAATGCCACGGCCTACCTGAGCATTGTTTCTGACCATGTCCATCCCTTTATGACCACCATGTACCCATCCTCTGATGGCTACTTCCAGCAGGATAATGCACCATGTCACAAAGCTCGAATCATTTCAAATTGGTTTCTTGAACATGACAATGAGTTCACTGTACTAAAATGGCCCCCACAGTCACCAGATCTCAACCCAATAGAGCATCTTTGGGATGTGGTGGAACGGGAGCTTCGTGCCCTGGATGTGCATCCCACAAATCTCCATCAACTGCAAGATGCTATCCTATCAATATGGGCCAACATTTCTAAAGAATGCTTTCAGCACCTTGTTGAATCAATGCCACGTAGAATTAAGGCAGTTCTGAAGGCGAAAGGGGGTCAAACACAGTATTAGTATGGTGTTCCTAATAATCCTTTAGGTGAGTGTATGTAGATATATAATGTCACATGCAATGTTATATGTCATATTTTTCAACTACCCAAATGTCGTTATTTTATCAAGTCGTCTGTTTTCCATTAATCCCATCCATAGTTCATATGCAAAACATATGCAAAAGAATATTCAGTGAGTGAAAACAGTGCACACTAACAATATTCAAATGACAGCTGTAGCTATACACAGACACCTGAAAAACAAAACATGAACCGTTTTTCTGCAGAAAGAAAGCCATTGTTCATTATTAATATCCTTAAACCAATGTTCTGGAAGTAACTAAACAGGTCTGTTGTAAATGTAATGGACTAATACACTAAAGCTGAATAACTGGAATTCACTGGAATAACTCATGCAACAAGTCTTATAAAGGATACCATATTTTTATACATGTCATGGTAATTCCTTACAAAAAAAAAGTAGGCTACTGTGAAGATACCAGGTGCAGATATGGTTGTAGATGATGATACTTCAGTATATACCATGGTACTGAAATAGTATTTGTTACTTTAAGGTACTGCATGCCATAGCCAAAAATAAAGTTTTTCGACATCATTCTTGGAGTAGCTACCATGTCAAATTATATACAATTACAAAAAGGTACAAATACATACTATGGACATCCCTTTAAGTAGCATGTAAATACAATTACAAATTAATTTCAGAACTACTTTTTCCCAGTCACCTCAATAGCAAAAAGTGACCTGAATACATCTCTATATATAATGCATCATTGACATCTAAATGCAAAACTCAATATGACTCATATATGGCTGTAGTTTTACTCACCTGTCATTCTCTTTTCACCATCACCAGTCAAGATTTCTGTTACGAGTGCGTTATGCAACAAAATGTCCAAATGTCTGCTTCCTTTAGGATGTTCATGAAGAGTGCTGACTCTGTACTGTGGTGTCTAATCCGTAGTATCATTCGTTATGCACGAAGTACACCGTACTCTCCAATAGTTGTCGCTTTGGCAAATAAAAAGAGATGCCCGATGTCCGTCTCGCAAACGAATCCTTCTTTACAATCGCTCGCTCTCAATGATTCAAACGAACCGATTCACTGTACATGTGAAACGCGATCTGGATATTTTCAATCGAAAGCATAGTGGTATACTGCATGATTTAATAAACGTAAACTTTGACTTAGGGGGACACTTTTAAATAACGATTCAAAATAACCAGCGAAACGTTTTATTGGGGAGTTCAAACGAATCGATTCGCTAAATTGAATCAGACTTCAGAAACTTCCTAAATAATTCCGGAGAAACCACACCTTCAGGTGTTTTTCTTTTTTTGTCTTTAGTAGTTTCTCTCTTTGCGTAGGAATCCTAATTGCGTAATGCCCGCTTTCACTGATTCCTGAGTGACAAACCATGTTTTAGAATTGGTATTTTGTAGACAAATATTTCAGATAAGAGGGAACAGGCTTATTTCTAAATATTTTTTCTAAAAATTAACATTTAACTTAATTTGTGTCAACTCCGTCAGACACACTAAAAAGCACGCTAATTTAATTTGAAGGTGCTGTATGTACGTTTTTCACTTTACTAAAGCATCAAAATACCATAATATGTTTGCAGATATATGAGACATGCTACATTCACCTACTTGTTTCTCAGAAAAGCAATGCTACAGCCAGTTATTCTGCTTTGAAATGTGCCTTCCGTGTCGGAATGTCTGTTTTTGTTTTGGTCTGTGTGAGAGCACGCTGCCAGTTTACCCAATAGTTTCTAGACACCCCAGGTTGCCAGTTGGTGGAAAACACAGCGTATTGCAGCAATGGAAGCCAGCGAACAAACCGGGTCAGAGACAGATACGCTGTACCGATTCTTTCAGAAAACAGCCGAGCTCGTGGAGGCGTGCAGTGTGCGGAGCTAAAGAGTCACGCACACACACACACACACACAATACATCATGTCATTATCCCTGGATAACTCTCGATTCTCTATACACTCATGTTGTTCACATTATATGCACTTACGCGCCGATTGCCAACAAAACACACACATTTGATGCAGTTTCACTCACCGCCTGCGGTTCCGACTCATGACCGGGAACAAACACGCACACTTGCAGAACTCCAGGAAAACAAACTGCATCCACTGTTTCCTTAACCTCCGCCTTTTATGACGTCTGCAGGGCCACAGTCGAAAAAAAACTTTCCGAAACTTATTCGAATCCTGAAGGAGTGTATTTGGCACAGAAATACTCCGTCATACGCCCAACTCATTTTTTCACATTTTGGCCATGTTTAGCATGAGAATCAACTCTTTAACAGTGTAAATAAGTCAGAATGCATGAAATAGCATTAGACCAACCCCCCCCCCCCCCACCCCCCCCCCCCCCATTTTAAGCCAGCGATATAGTCATTTTTAAACAATAGTTACATAAAACTACCCAGCAGGTTGGACAAACATTTAACAACCGCTAGGTTAAAACAACCCAATCACTGTCCATTTTCAACACAACTTGGGTTGTTTTTAACCAAGCATTTAATAAACAAAAAAAAACAAAAATACAGCATACATCACAACAAAAAACAGAAAGAATAAATTATATATATTATATATCATATATAATAAATTATGTACTTCTTGGTGCTCAGTTAAATGTCTCAAATTGGCATTAGAGGAGGAGCGATCGACAGAAACGGCTTTTAAAAAACTACATTTCCCATCATGCAACAGCAACAACACGCCATCATCCCATCTAAATGCATTCTGGGAAGGAGAAGCTTGTAGACCATTTTAGCTGCAGATGACATCTAATGATCCGATCGAGAGTGTGATCTTTTTGCGAGAGGTGGTCTGTTTGCATTCATTGCATTTCTCAGTATTTGAGAAATATTTTACTTCAGCGTTTCGTTGAAATATATTTGGTAAGTTTTCGTTGTTTCGGCGCGGTTTGATCGCCCTTTTTAACGACAACACGACGACACAGTCTCCATTTTGATGCGCCTTCCTGTAGCTTAACGAACTTCTCACACAACGAAAATGGACTCCACACGAACAAAAACTATTACCGCAGGCTTTTTAGACATGTAACATTGAAATAGCATGTGTTTTTTGACATATAAGTTACTGGTAATGCCGTATTTTATGGGCATGTAGGTTACCATGGTATTCTTTGAAGTACGTTGAATTACCGTGTACGTTAACGATAAATATCGCGATATAAAAACGAAATGTGTGTTTGGTAATTTTACAGTGTCCTTGTTACACGTTACTATAAATTATGCGTAATTACATGCAATAATCCTAACCGTAACCCTATAGTAAGTACATGTTGTTAATTAATATTACTCTGTAACAAGGACACCTTAAAATAAAGTGTAACCGTGTGTTTATATGTTCAGTGATCTTATCAAATGGTAATATTATGGTATGTTACTTCTCAGAATACCATAGTACACTCACAACACAAAACACAGTAGTACCAGGTTACTACTGTAATACGTTTGTGGTTCTAATTTCATATCATTTGAGTTAATGTGCTACAGATTAACATTGTACTATAACTAATTGTTCTGTACTTTTTTTTTTTTAACAGGCTTTGTATTGAGAAACGAAGATGGGTGCAGATAAACGGTCAGTGTTTTATGACATGATGAGGTAAATATTCTCACAACTAGGGATGTGCCCAAAGCCTAAATCCGAATTCGAAAAGGCACGGAAAATGAAAAACGCATATTGCGAGCCCCCCGGAAGGGACATGTTAGGGTGTTTACATTACAGTACATCATGATTTCACTTATCACATGAAGATAGTAAGGAGAGATGACTGACAGGACAATGTCGGATAATGTGTGGTCCGTACCGCCGCTCAGAGAAAGTAAAAAGCGAGCGTGATTCTAATAACCAGCATATTGATAGCGGCTCCCTGATGCCTGCAAAGTATATACAATTCAGGGCTCCAGACTAACATTTGAGAGCAGTGGCACCAGCTTGATGGCGCTGGAGGAAAATTGATCATAAAGTTAATTTAATAATAAAATCGTTTTGTTAAGTGCAGTTGCTGCTAATATTACATTTATTGGAAATTTAACAGTGAAGCACTGAGCTTGAATTGATGTGCAGAAAATTGCTATTAACTTTTATTAACAACGGTAATGTGCAAAAACCATGTTTTTGTAGGGAAAATATTCTACTCTTATTAAATGTTCCATTGTAGTATCACACTGAACTGATCGACAGCTTCAGTGATAATAAAAGGAGCACTCTTTACTTGCTTTCTGTGTAATTTAGTCACAGTTCGAAGAAAGGTTTTTGTTTTTCATGAGAATTTGTGAATTCCTGCTTCCCCCCCCCATATATTAAGGGAAGTGGAAATGGCTAATAACTGCTCCTTTGCTGCCATCTACTGGTTATAGTGATATATATTTTCATGTCGTCTTTTTTTTAATAAAAGGGCTTGTTTGCCACAAAGTGTTAATTTTCCTACACCTTTAAACTTTTAGTTTTACAAGTCATCACATTAAAAAACGGTAACATTGGATATTTAGTGCTTTGAAGTGCTGGAAAAAGTGTGAAGCACTTAATAGCCCTTCAAAAGTGATTGAATTACACTCTCAAAAGTTTGATGCTTCTCATATGTAACACAAATGGCTGCTCTTATCAGTTGGGCGACCTCTAACAAAATTTAGTCGCACCAGCAGGAAAAAAGGTAGCAAAATGCCACCATTTGGTTGCAGTCTGGAGCCCTGAGATAGCGGCTCCCTGATGCCCACAAATTATATACAATATGATTGCCCAACTATATAATTGCGAGAGAAGGAAATATTTTTTCCCATTACCATATCCCTTTAGGGGCTCCGTAGAATGCGTCATTTCCTTTACGAACATAGTGTTCGGCTTCGGGCACATCTCTACTCACAACTTAATTTGGACGTCATAATGTCGTAATCTTGCTGTAACTCTAGGATTAGCCGTACAGAACGCAGCGGCAGGTACGGCTCTGAACAGTCTCGCGATGACGACCGCAGGGACCGCCGGGAACGCGACGATCGTGGATACGACTCTCATCGCTGGAGTGATGATCGTCGTAGTAGTGACCGTTACGATGGTGAACGTGGCGACAGAGGTGATCGATACTGGAGCAGGGACAGTCCTGAGGTGAGGACTTACCAATATGAGTGTTTATTAGATGCTTTGACATAGAATGATGCTCACTTTACTAATTCTCGTCCGTGTAACAGCGAGGGAGGAAACGCCGCAGCAGTGACGGGTCTGATGACGGACACCACTCGGATGGTGATTACTCTGAGCATGATTATAGAGGAGACCCAGCTGATGAGAAGGAGAGCAAGACCATCATGCTCCGGGGTCTGCCCATGAACACCACAGAGGCAGATGTAAGTCCTTTGTCTTTTTTCCCCAAATGGTCATAAACGGTGAAGTTGTAATAAAATCTTGAGTCGTGGAAATTACTAAAAATATAATATATTTAACAGTAATAAATATTTTAGGCCCGATACAATCATATCATGGAAATTTCTGCAGTCAATATAACCGTTTCATTTAAATGCATTTTATTTTTGTTTTGTTATGATGAAGTATATTAATTAATTTCTGCAATAAGATTTTGTTAAACCATTTTTATTACATTTATTTTATTATAATTTTTTTAATATTCCAGGCCCTGAACTAATAAAATCTTGTCATGGAAATTTCTGCAGTGATAAATCTGCAAGATAAATTGAGAATCACGTTTTTTTGGTTTAAAAGTGAGATCACTATTCTCCCACGATTCTGACAAACAAAATAATGTAATTTACTACAGATTCTGACAAAATGTACCCCAATCTACAGTCCATATTCGACAAAATTATTTTTAAACAGGCAAAGAAAATGACTTTGGACCCCTGCTGTATCCAGAATTTGAACAACTTCCATCTGGTCGACATTTTCGTACTCCAGGGTTCAGATACAACCGCTATAGGAATTCTTTTGTTGTTGAACTCTAGTTCAAAGTGCACAACTGTGTGATCATGTATTGGCGTGGGTATCTTGCTATGCAGCTTACCTTTATTGCCCAAAACAATGTTCCCTTAAAGGGACAAATAAAGTTAAGTATATAAGTAGTCACTTTTATTTATATAGCGCTTTTTACAATGCAGATTGTTTCAAAGCAGCTTCACAGTGTTAAACATGAAAATAATGAACAGAATTTGATTCGGCTGTACAGCCGCTCTGGTGAAAACGGTGATGTCATCCAGCTCATTTCAATTATTATATAGTGTCAATGCGGGCAGATCAGTAATGTAGTTGAAATTTAAGTGTCCCCAACTGAGCAAGCCAAAAGTCAAAGGCGACGGTGGCAAGAAACCAAAACTCCTTCAGGGCCAGAATGGAGAAAAAAACCTTGGGAGAAACCAGGCTCAGTCGAGGTGCCAGTTCTCCTCTGGCCGACGAACAGTGTATGATTATGATTCTGGCAACATTAAAGGTCAGAAGTCATATTAGATCAATAGATATTCGTAGGATTATTCGAAAGATTGGAGTCGTCACGCCGGAGACGGGTTTAATGAGGATGTCGTGTCGATGCGGCATTTACAGGGGGGAGTTTAATTGACACGCTCTCTGCAGATAGAACATTTAAAGGGATAGTTCACCCAAAAATGAAAATTGTCAATAATTATTCACACTGTCGTTCCAAACCCGTAAGACCTTCGTTCATTTTCGGAACACAAATGAAGATATTTTTGATGAGCTTTCTGTCCCTCCATTGACCGCTACGCAACTACCACTGACAGTACTTCAAAAAGTTAAAGAGATCGTAAATGTAATCCTTATGAACTGAGTAGTTTAGTCCAAATTTTCTAACAAGATTCAATTGCTTTATATCATGAACAGATTTTCATTTTTTGGGTGAACTCCGCTTCGTGTCGTGGCTGCATTACCACCTCGGGTGTGCATTATTTTTCGAATAATTCAACGGCCCAACTTCAATTATTCCTTACTTATATTTTATCCTGGATTTCACTGTGAAAATCGAAATCAAATCTGGCTTGGTGTTGAACAAACTGCAATTGCAATCCACAGATTCGAGCAGCCATTGACCAGCTGGAGGGCCCAAAGCCGATGGACGTGAGGCTGATGAAAAAGAGAACAGGTGAGACTGATGTACCGCGGATCCTTCCCCTCCCAAACAAACGTGTCCGCTGGGCCAACCTGCTTCCGCTCAAACGCCTTTTGCCATAGCAACATTTTATCTGACCAGTTTTACCCTTCAGGCTACTGAGTTAAGAAATTTGTTGCACATTAGATGCATGTTTTGAGGTAAGTTTTTGTGTGGCTCAAAATTGGCACAGTTTTATTTATGCCAATTGAAGTTACATGAACGTAGAAGCAGTCATGTATCTTCTTTATCTTGTTTAAGTAGGTACACGCATATTAAAGGTCATCCAAGTTTATCTGATGGCAGCATCTGTCTCGTAAAGAGTATTAGCTTGTTAAGACTCAGTTGATCCACCTATGTTTATGACTGTTTGCTTTGTTTTGATTATTGATTCTTATTTTATCACCGTTAGACCAACAGCTAGAATATTATAAGGTGCTGTTGCTATGGTAAAAGTTTCCAGGCAACCCCCCCTACATCTCTTTGGCCTCTCTGGGTCAAGGGGGTCACGAAGCAGTTTGTGACAGAGTTTGAATGTTGTACCACTGAACCATTTAAACTAACACGCCTCCCGTCTGTATATCTGAATGCCTCTCTAGGTATAAGCCGAGGTTTCGCCTTCGTGGAGTTTTATCACTTGCAAGCTGCTACCCGATGGATGGAGACCAATCAGGTTGCTTCCTAATCACCAAGTCTAGCTTTTGCCCTGGGGAATAATGCAATTTCAGTACAAAAAGATAAACTGAGGGAAAAAAGCAAAGTTGCTGCCCCAGCAGACTATATGGACAGAAATGGACCAGATCTCTTGTTTTTGAAGGCAAGGTGTGACCAAAAACATAGAAGAGCCATTTGATGGATACACTGGCTTTTCTCCTAAAGTCATGTTATAAACTTTACCAGAACTGTTTGTTACCACGGGTAAAATAGAAAAGAAAAAAGCACTGATTTTTTAAGAGGGAAAGAGTAATGCAGTTAAGGTGTGACTTGAATGACTCAAATGGGTTTTAAGCTACAAATTGTCAATGCATAAATTGTTTTCATTTGTGATGTTATGTTGATGTGTTTTTTTTTTTTTTTTTTTTTAAGTTGTTCAAGTCTAGAAGTAGAAGTGAAGTGTGGTGCTATATTTAACATCCCATTTCATGGACCTCAGCATTAAAATATATCAGCAGTTTTTAATAGTAATCAGTTAATTTGCGCAGAGAAAGTAAATGCCTCGACTTGAAAAATACCCCCCCCCCCCCCCCATCCCGTTTAAGAAAGGAGTGCCTTTTTTTACACTCTGTTCCGGCCCCATCCGGACACTCGGGTCCCAAACACACACCATCTTACACATTAAACACTCCCGGGCGATCCTCACCCTAAACCCTCGTGGCTAATGTGGTTGTTCTTGGGCTGAGATCAAGCCTTCACAAGAGACGAAATAACCAATCCCTTTCTTCCTTTTCCAGAAACTGCTGACCGTTCAAGGCAAGACTGTTGCCGTGCACTACAGCAACAACCGGCACAAGTTTGAGGACTGGCTCTGCAACTCAGTAAGTTACAAAATTCCCAAAAACTAAAGTTACAATATCAGTTTCATGATGAATTTTGTAGAGGTCTCATTCAGAAATGTCTTTGTTTTTTAAAAAAGGTTTCACAAGGGGAAAATGTTAGAATTTCTATGAAACTGAAGGATATATATCCACACTATCGTTCAAAAGTTTGCAGTCAGTTTTGTATTTTATGAAAGAAACTAGTTCTTAATCATCAGCGATTAATTGAATTGATCAGAAGTGACAGTAAACACATTTATAATGTTGCAAAATTGTTCCTGTTTCAAATAAACAATAAAATGACTTTTATAGTTGTTCATCATAGAATCCTGGGAATTTCTGAAGGATCATGTGACACTGAAGTCTTCAGCTTTGCCATCACAGAAATAAATTAATAAAAATATAATTTTTATAATATATTAAAATAGAATTTTCAACTAATATTCCATAATATTACTGTTTTTACTATATTTTTTAACACATAAATGCATCCTTGGTGAGCATGAGACACGTCTTTCAAAAACATTAAGAAATCTTATTGACCCCAAAATTTTGAACAGTTGTGTGTATATAAGGTATAGTTATTGTTATAAGAAGTTAAGTTGTATATTGTATTCTTTTCCGATGAACATCCTTTGATGCAGATGCGGCATTAAAATAAATGATGAATATTGTAGAAAATAAATGACTCAAGCTAAGATCTTAATGTTCTCAAACATCCCTAGCCAAGCTTTGGAAAAGTTAGTTATACACGTAATTTAATTGTAGTGTGTCAGTGTTTCAAATGGTCCACTTGGTGGGCGTCCATCACGGTAAGTGTTCAAGCCACTGTAGTGTGCTTGTTACCTGATGCCCCATAGCAGAAGTGTCAATTAAAACAATATGACCGGTTGCTTGCAGTGTGGCCTGTACAATTTCCGGAGGAGGCTGAAGTGCTTCAGGTGTGGCGCAGCTAAAGTGGGTAAGTAGATCCCTGAGCAGGAAACCGCTGTCTGCACCCATCCGGATGGTCCAGTCAAACACCGTCATGTCTTTCTTTGAACTTATAAGATGTATGTGCAGTTGTAGTCATCTACAGTTTTCTTTACTAATACATGATAGTGATTAATTGTTTTTATCTCTTATTTCTGGTTTTGTCTTCTTTTTTTTCTTTTTGTAGCTAGTACCTGATAGCTCCTCTTCAGAGTTGTATATGCTTGTTAGTCAAATAAAAAAATAAAACACAATAAACCCTTATTATCATTTACAGTATCTGCGTCATTTAAAAACAAATTACTCATTTTGACCGATAACCTTGAGTCACTGAGATTGTAGGGATCGAATCATGATGTGCCCAAAGCTTTTAATGGGGCAGTGATGTGCTTTGAATCCGGCTACTGTGTTTGAAGAACTCAGTGTGCTTTTGTTCTTTGTGTTTAGTTTCAGATTCTGAGTCCAGCAGCACCACAGGAACCACAGAAACCCAACCCAGTGGAGATTACTATGGCGATAGTAAGGACATTTCCACTGAATTAGGGATGCACAATAAATATGATCTGAAATATCAATTGCATATAATCAGCTTCCAAAATTGGCCAATTACTGACATTTAAATACCAATGTTGGCTGATACCGGTATGACCACCAGTGTGGTGTGCATGTGACATGTTTGCATGTTTTGACAGCCATCATCCTGAGGAACATCGCCCCTCAGTCCACTGTTGAAGCCATACTGTCGGCACTCGCCCCTTTCGCCAACCTCTCGCCTGGCAACATCCGCCTCATTAAGGACAAACAGACGGGCCAGAACAGAGGGTTTGCCTTCGTGCAACTTGCCTCTCCTTTGGTACCCATTTTCTCCCTTCCTCAGTCTATACAAATGTCTTTTGTTCTGAAGATCAAATAGAGAGTCTTTGTTCTTTTAAGTGAAATCTGTGTTTTTTTGCAATGCTGAAAGATACTTTTTAGGGATGTCAATTTACACACATTCTCATGATCGATCGCCGTTTAAATTAATGTTCGATTAATCATTAGCCTTAATACTGCAATCTGTGTCTACAGCAGTGGCTTATAGTCAACCGTGTGACAGGGTGTACAAATGCTGCTCAAACGCCATGTTCCTCACCAAATGAATGAGAAGGGGTTTTAATCTTGTACAACTGTAAAATGAGTCGATGTGATTGATCATTTATAAAAATACTTATTTAATAATTAAGTAGTAATACAACGTGTCACCAACGCCGCCTCAGATGTGTGCTGGTCAGAATGTGGGGACGCGCTAAAAACAGCAACTAAACCCAATGAATTCACAACGATTTATTAAAAATGTTCTCATTATAATGTTGTGTAATACGACAGTCCCGATCATAGTTATTATTAGTGCAGGGCTCGCAAAATTTCAAAATCGCTGGTAGCCCTTCGGGCAGGCACTCTTCAGATTTTGGCCTATATAAGGTAATTAAATTATTGGATTTTTGGATTTTGTTCTACATTTGGTTTTACCTGAACTGAAATTTCTTTTTTGCCTGTGTAGAACTGAAACACCTACTTAAATCTATGCCCCTCCTAACATTTTAACACTCTCACACACACACACACGTACACACACACAGCGACTTTCGCAGTTTTCTCCACTGTAGGCTTATAGGCTTTAATTTATACATGGAGCGCTTCACGGCTGTTACACATCACATACCCAACACTTCATTCGTCCTGTTAAACTACTTCACTAAAACGCTCCCACGTTACTTGACTTTCCTTCCTTTTGTTTTATAATTTGGTCAATTTTGCAAATTAGTACCTGAAGAAAAAATAAATAAAGTTTTAAACGAGTCAATATTTCCAATCATTATGTTAGAAAATTCTTATCAGAATAATTTCTATTAAGTTACTTTTAGGTAAAACTGTTAAGTTAAGCAATATCTCATGTAGGGTTTTTCCTTTTGTGTTTTATATACTGTCCACTAGGAGGTGCTCTAGGCATATGTTATCCTTGATTAGTTTTTCCTGAAGAGATACTGGTTTTGAAAACGAATGTGAAAGTGATGCAAGTTTGTTGCGTTTTTCAGTGAAATTAGAGTTCTGTGTCTTTAATAAAATCAACACATGAATTATTTATCTCTCATCCACCCTCAATTAATTACAATGTTATGTTTTATTATTTGGCCCGCCTGACCCGCGGATATATCCGCGATACGCACACACATACATCAGCTAAACTTCACTGCGGACAAATCAGCATGATCAAAAACAGCTTTATTTCCTTGTTTACATGTTTTGCGGTTGAGCAGCACGCGTGCGCATGACCCTGCTTAATTGACGATCGATACGTTTTCTCGATTAAATGTATTATTGACGATTAATCATTAACATCCCTAGTACTTTTTGCATGTTTTTAGCACATTCTGATGATGTTTGTGGTTTTGCAGGAAGCATCACAGCTCCTAACCATCCTACAAGGCTTACAGCCCCCTCTCAAGCTGGATGGGAAGACTATAGGAGTCGACTATGCCAAGAGTGCTCGAAAGTACGTACCTCTCACTCATATCCTCATGCTGTTATCTGTAGTTGGCATACTCCAAATCTTGATTAATAATTCAGTTTACTAAAAAGCTTTTTTCCCCCCCTCAGGGACCTGTTATTACCAGATGGAAACCGTGTTAGTGCCTTTTCGGTCGCCAGCACAGCCATCGCAGCTGCTCAGTGGTCCTCTAGTCAGGTACGAACAACTCTATTGCAACCATGCCTCAATGTTAAAGCAGAATTATGCATGCATGATTATATTGACTGCATTTCACTTAACAGCCTCAGCAGAGTGTGGAGCCAACATCAGAATACAGCTACCTGCAGGAGGGATATGTATCCTATTCACAGGTCAGCTGACTGCATCTTAAACAACACAAAAATGTGCAGTACACCATTTATATGAATCAGTTTTATTTTGAAGTGCTGAGGTAAGATGGTGTGTTGTGTTTAGGAGTACCAGGCGTACTATCAGCAGCAGGCTGGAGCTGTGGACCCTTCCCAGGCTAATGGCATACTTGGAGGTAACGCTTGTCTGGATTTGTCTCTATTCAGTTTAATGTGAGAATCATAATGGGTGGTTAGTAGGGATTAGTCACGATTTTTGAATATTCGATTAGTTGATTTAATTATAAAATATCGAATAGGTTGTGCGATTATCGTCACCATGGTGCTGACATGGTGGTGACGCGCTCATGTAACCAGAGGGTGGAGCTGCCAATATCGTACCTAAAAGCTGTCAATCAACTGTTAGGGCGTTTTATACTGAGCACGTTTGCTGCGGTCCAAGCGTGATTGTTCCCGGCGCCCCTCCGCAGCGTTGGTCTGGTTTCACACTCAACTTGATTCTGTTGAACCCTGGTGCATTTGTGTTCATCTTACGTCATCACAAACGTGCACAGGCATGATAGAAAACAGACTGCGGGTATATATATATATATATATATATATATATATATATATATATATATATATATATATATATATATATATATATATATATATATATATATATATATATATATATATATATATATATATATATATATATAAAAAAAATTCTTCATTAATTCGGTGCTATTATGCGCAGCTGAGTTAACGACACTTGGGTTTACCGTATGTGTGTCGCTTGAAGGCGGCTTTTGCTGCATGCAAACAGACTCTTTTGAGGAGAAGCATTTGCTGCTCTGATTGCACTCGCTATGCTCAAATGCACTGCAGGCTCGCTCTCGCTTGTATTTAAGGTAAATCAACACTATCATCCCTTACATGCATGTTATTGAACTAATGACATTGTAATCGGATAAAACGCATGCGCTGGTTACTTTTCTTCCTGAACAAGTGCGCACCTGAGTGTTGTTTTCACATTCACATGAATCACAACACAGTTCGAGTGCAACCGAGGTTGTGGCTTCTCTGGTTCGGTACCTCAGTGCGCACCAAGCTCCGTATGACAGCTTTCACATTAGCAATTTTTCATGCTAACCGTGCCCCATTTCGAACTAAACTGCCAGTGTAAAAACGCCCTGAGACAACAGAAGGACACATTGTCTCACGCACTGTAGACTGTAGGGCGATGTCAAATAACAGTCATGTTTCAGCATGTTACAATAATTATATGGCTTGAGTTAATATAGCGTATTCCATAATGAATTTAAACAGTTTATTATACAGATTGAGAGCGTGAATGGTCTCTCTCCCTCTCTCTCTATGTGTGTGTAGCCTATACATGTGTGCATGCTGGGGAGAAGTTGCGATTTCCGAATAATAATCGAATAATTCCCAGCGATCATTGAATATTATTTTTGCTTGAAATTCCCAACCCTAGTGGTTAGAGGTCGATATTTTGCCAGAGCAACATGATCTTTTGTATAAAAAGTAGGGATGTGCGCAATGACAAATTTAATAACCGTTTAAACAAATTTTGTAACTGACTAGTCTAACCCCCCCCCCCGAAGACGGTCTGTATATGCGGTCAATCCATTTTGAAGAACACTTAATCTATGAATAGTCAAATCCTATACTGAATGCCACTAAAAATAGATCATGCGACGTGCTTGCCTTGCATTGATCATTGTATTAAACTTGAGCGTTCACTTAAGCCATTATAGACATATTCAAATCAATAAGAGTCAATAAGTTCAAACCTAATAACAAATTATAAACAGATTTCCTCTATAAAAGTTAGTTCGTTTCCATGGCAACCACTTGCGTGTCTGGGTTTGAACGTGCTTTGTGTATGAAAAGTATCTGTACACATGACGGGCGGCAAAAATCGCAAGAAGAGCTTGATGTGTACTGACAACTAGACATAATTTAACCGTGTTTTCTTATAGTTAGGATGTTGATGTAGCAATCGTTCAAGTGTAAAGTACGTTTCATTCATAATATAAAATTTCATACTGTATTGTGCCTCATAACACGCCTAAGCAAGCTTAATTGTTTCTAGTTTGACATGACAGAAGAAAATCCTCCCTCACCTTGCTCATCTTCCGAGTGGAGATTGCTCTGAACGCGCCACAGAGAAAATCAACACATGCAAAATTAAATGATTTTGTTTTGCTGCAGATATACACTTTTCAAAAAATATATTGATTTCAAGATGTAACATTAAAATGACGGCAATTTAAACGGAGCCTTATAATAATTTTTTTTTTAGCAAAACATTAAATGTGCAAAATATAAACGACTAGTGTTTTCCTAGTTGACTAGCATCAGCAATATCATTTAATCAACTGGTCGGCTAGTCTCGCACATCCCTAATAAAAAGTCAAAGGATTAGTGGTGCTTGCTGATTACAACGTGCAAAGCTGTGATGTGTTTTGATTTACAGCAGCTCCAGGTGTGAAGGTTCCTGCTGCCGCTACCGGAGTGGTGATCTCTCAGACTGCGCAGGTCTATCAACCTCATGTCATCAGCCAGACGGCTACTCAGGTGACGTTTTTATGCTATGAATGTACATACATACACTATATTTGCCAACAGTATTGGGATACCCCTCCAAATCATTGACTTCAGGTTCCAATCACTTCCGTGGCCAAATATCTCAAGATTAATTAAAATGATTTAAAAAAAGACAAAACAAGCTTTGCAGAAATTAGGATCTTTAAACATTTTTATTTAAATTCTGTCCCTCAACAACAGGCAATTTTAAATATCAAGTTTATAACAGTCTTGGAAAACCTGGATATATGAGGGAATTTTAAGTGTGATTTTTAGACATGGAAAAAGTCATGTATATAAATAAAATCTTAAAGTCATGGTGTTTTTTTTTTTATAACGTGAAATATATTTCTTGGTATGTCAAACCCGAATATATTTTATTGGGTAGAAACTCCACTAGAACCACTAGAAAAAACATTCAGTCATTGAAACTTGCTGGGGTATAGCTGGGGTCCTTCAATTATTGTCTTTGGCAATGATGGGCCTCTGAGTAAACGAGGTTGAGAACCACTGTCCTAGTGTAGTGATCATTCATCAAAACGCTTTACTATAAGGTTTCATTTAACATTAATACATTAACAATGAGCAGGGTATTTCACTAACCTGTGTTTGTTCGTTAATAAAAATGTTCATGTTAGTTCACAGTGCTTTAATGTTAACAGACACATCTTTTGATCATAATAATTTATTAGTAACTGTTGCGATTTAAACAATACTTC
The DNA here is from genome assembly GCA_039654625.1 of Rhinogobio ventralis. NCBI lineage: Eukaryota > Metazoa > Chordata > Actinopteri > Cypriniformes > Gobionidae > Rhinogobio > Rhinogobio ventralis. The sequence goes on along the minus strand of CM077205.1, from coordinate 38,444,716 downwards.
TACAACATTTATTAATCTCGGTTATTTCATGTAGTTAAATAATGCTAACAAATGAAACCTTATTGTAAATTGTTACTGATTATTCTAATGTCATTATAACCCTATTTATTGTCAAATGTTGCAGATTGAAGGCAAAGCCCAGCCCATTACAGCCGCTGCCACCATTACCGGCCCAGCAGCCTCTGCGGTTGCGGCGACCAGCACAGCAACAGCTGCCTCTCAGGAAAACCAAGCCAGTAAGATCAGATCATTAAATCCACACCATCCAATTAAAAGACTACAGGTCATTTTCTGATACTTTTGCCATTTTCCTGTGTCCTCTAGCTGTCCCAGACACTTCATCCTATCAGTACGATGAGTCTTCTGGGTATTATTACGACCCCAGCACTGGCCTGTACTACGACCCAAACACACATGTATGTTTCATGCTCTTTTTTGTTTGTTTGTCTTTTGGCAAGATAATATTATGTTTCGTCTGAGCACTTGTAGAGGGTTCTAAATGTCGTTTCTGTCTGTAGTACTATTACAACTCCCAGACTCAGCAGTATCTGTACTGGGACGGGGAGAAGCAGGCCTACATGCCGGCAGTGGACGCCAACAATGCGGCTAACGCCACATCCACTCCTCAGAAAGAGGGCAAAGAGAAGAAAGAGAAACCTAAGAGCAAAACGGCTCAGCAGGTAATAAAAGTTTATGCTCGGATGCTTTTAAAGTACTAATGTGTCCTTCGTTTTGCTTGCTTGTCAGTGCTATAGGTGAAAAATCAAATTTAGGATATATATTTATATATTAGAGATGCACTGCTGTATCGGCCAGTTATCGATAAAAGCTATTATTTTCACTAACGGCCAATTGTTTAAAAACAGCCGAGATGGTATCCTGTCAATCAAAAGGGTGCGGAAAAACTGCAACTCATACTGTGTGTGTGTGTGTGTGAAGAAAATGTCTCGTGTTAAATTTAGGGCAAGTTAACGTGACAATAGTGCATTAACAGTTAAAAAATAGCCGCTTATACATAAAAGCAGGCTTTATTTGACCCTATGAAAACAGGGTTGCCAGGTCGGCCGTTTTTCCCCTACACTAAACATTTGTAGCGCGCATCTCATCCAATAATCGCAAATAGAACTGTTATTTCGAAAAATAAACAAGGTGTCGTCTTTCAAAATCTGTCCATTTTAACACACAATTCAAACAATAAATGCTGTTTTGACGCTCCTAAATGTGACGTGACAGATAGCTGAAGTGCCTTAGTTCAAGTGTCATCTCTTCCATTAATACAAGTTATGACTCAAAACATGCATGAACATCAGAAGGTATGTTAAAAAATACAGTACAACTTATCAAAATCCGTATCATGTCCAATGTAATCACTCAATCAGTGTTTCAACCTCGGAAAGACGTCAATAAAACCGCTTGTAAACAACAGGTCACTTAACATCACCTACCTCAGGAAAGTCATCCAGTGTTTACAGTTTGTTAGTTAGCAATAAAGAAACACTAGAGAGGAGCTACTTACTGTTAATCATATACAGCAACACTTTAACATTGAGAAATCAATGTTAAGTGGTCTCTTAATTTTTTCCGGACCTGTATGTATGCTTGAATACATTTGTCATGAAGACAAGTGCTTATGAAAAATACCTTATGTATAAAATACCTTATGTATAAAATACCTTATATTGAGTTTCAAACATTATATTTGAAAATAAATAGCTGTTTAATATAATACCTTTGTTGTTAATTGCAACCAATATGATTGTGTACCAAATGAGAGGGTTCTCTGTATAGTTTGCAGCATTATTTAGGAGAGGTTTCTTTTCCATGAGAAAAATCAAACATCGGCTGAGAAATGTAGTAACGGTGCCTCTCTAATATTTATGTGTGTGTGTTCAGAAAATGTAGAAAATTAGTTTGATTTCAGTCCTTCTCTGGTGCTAAAAATCTCTCCATCTTTGTGCATCAGATTGCGAAGGACATGGAGCGCTGGGCCAAGAGTCTGAACAAACAGAAAGAAAACTTCAGGAGCAGCTTCCAGCCCATCAGTCAGGAGGAGAGGAAGGAGGCGGCGGCAGCTGATGCCGGTTTCACGCTCTTCGAGAAGAAGGTATTCCTGAAGTCACATTGCATTCTCTTTAGGGGTGTGACAATATATCGTATCGCAATACAAAAATGCAACAATATATATAGTGGATAGTGACAATCTGTATTGTGTGTAGTTTACCCAAAATTAAAATGCTGTGTGAGGAAAAAATTCAAGTTTACAGAGTTTGTGTCAGTACTAGATTAAACTACTGTATATACTGTTGAATAAAAAGTGGCCTACATTTGTTTTAAATGCATCTAGTCAGAGTGCAAGCATATTAGTCTACAATAATTCTGTATTTTCAGCTTCAGAATCATGAATATTTATATTCTGGTGTTTATGCATTGTCTGGTGCATGTAACCCAATGCACAGGACAATGAACAATGCATAAAGTCCATGCCTATTCATTTCCACCCCCAATGTAATACCAAATATAGCATTTTAAATCAACAGTAATTTTTTTTTTTTACCTTTTACCATGTGTCTTGGAGTATTGCAATAATATTGTATCGTGAGTTCAGTATCGTGATATGTATCGAATCGTGACATGAGGGTATCGTTACACCCCTAATTCTCTTATGATGACGATGGTTTTGTCATAATTCATGGTGTTTTCTTTGCACATTAGCAGGCAGGGGCACTGGAGAGGCTTGTAACAGAGGCATCCAAAGCAACAGAAGAAGAGAGCTCCTCATCAAAGGTGCCACATGCACTGTGCACCACTACAAAACACGTCAGGTTATCAAGTCGCGTTAGCTTATTTGTTTAACTCCCTTTGCTGAACCACAGGTGGGGCTGGTGGCAGCGTATAGCGGCGACAGTGAGCCAGAGGAGTGCTTGGATGGAGATGACAGGGAGGACAAGTTGACCGACTGGAGAAAGATGGCGTGCCTGCTGTGCCGGAGGCAGTTCCCCAATAAAGAAGCTCTGATCCGCCATCAGCAGCTCTCAGACCTGCACAAGGTAATTAGCCAAGGCCGTTTGAGTTTTTATAATGGTTTCCGTCACTTATATTAAAGTCCCCCTGTAGTCGATCATTTTATCTGCTAAAACTCCTCTTTGATCACCAAAATGACACATTTAAACCTTTTTTCATATGAAAATATATTCTTTATACCTTAAAATTGCTTGAATGTTACTCGACACCCTTGCGTCATTTAGTATACGTGGAGCCATGAATAAGCAAATGAGCCCCGCCTCCACTTGTTTACACCAGTTCAGAGATCCACTCGCTCAACTTGACTGTAGTAAACACTACACAATGGCAATATGCCCCGCCCTGTCTTCCTGTTTTAGTTCAGTTTTTAATTGTAATTATTCTGTTCTTTAACTGAACTAAATGAACTGAGCATATAAGCCCTGCCCGCGTGAAGTGCGCCACTTCTCGAGATTCCTGCCCTTATTAGAGAGAAGAATATGTTCAGCCCCCTCCCTCTGAAGCTTTGAATATTCGGTGTTGATTACTATCGAAGCTCAAAAAATGGTATTCGGACCAGCCCTAATAATCATATGTCTGTGTTTTCCAGCAAAACATGGAGGTTCTGAGGAGATCAAAACTGAGCGAAGCCGAACTGGAGGAGTTGGAGAGGAAAGAGACAGAGGTGTGAAACCTCATTATACATACACACATAGCCAAACTTCCTCCTTTTAAAGATGATTTCCTGGAATTTGCTGACATGCATGTCTCTCTTACCTTGTTCTGAACAGATGAAGTACAGAGACAGGGCTGCTGAGAGAAGAGAGAAATACGGCATCCCTGAACCCCCTGCACCCAAGAAAAGGAAATTTACCCAGCCAACGCCTGTAGTGTAAGTTTAAGTGTTTATTTTATTTTTTTGTGAGGTGTTTTACTATGACAATACAAGTGCATTATCAATATTAAGATGCATGTTGCACCATTCAATTTTGCAGAAATTACGAACAGCCCACAAAGGACGGCTTGAACAGTGATAATATCGGCAATAAGATGCTGCAGGCCATGGGATGGAAGGAAGGCAAAGGTCTGGGCAGAAACCAGCAGGGCATCACAACACCTATTGAGGTACGACTCATTATTCCACCGGTCATGTTTATCATGTTACAATCGAAGAGTTCAGATGCAAAAGCCGCTAAACACCACCTCCGTCAAAAATGAGATCATATTGATTGAATGCTCTCTGTACATGCGTTCATCAAATGCTTTCGCTTAAAATCCGCTAAATCCCAGAGCATCTGCCCATTCAGAAATACCACTTCCCTTTGTCAGCAAAATCCTCTAAATCCACAGAAACCAACCAGAAGATGCGAATCTAATCATGATTTCAAGATGAATGATGGTGTGCATATTAGGGCTGCAACAACTAATCGATAATGAAAATCATCGGCAACGATTCTCATTATCAATTAGTCGGGTCTGCCCTCTGTGCACGGAAAACTTCCACGAGTCACGCCAAATTACAGCACTGAATAATGCATTTCTATGGAAAAAATATGCTTCTAAAAATAGTGTAAACAGAGTGAGCTGCTGCGGGATCCAAGCGCCCAAAACATGAGAATTCTTTATTTTACAGGGTACCCGCGGGATCTTAAAGTCTTAAATGTCTTAAATTTCAAAATCAAAATTTTAGGCCTTAAAAAGTCTTAAATTTGCTGCAGTATTGAGTTCTAGGTCTTAAATAATTTTAAACGGGTCTTAATTTTCCTACGTCCATGTAACGCTTCCTCTGTTGCTCATTGAAATGCTCCCGCAGCGCGCGCGCGTGTGTGTGTGTGTGTGTGTGTGTGTGTGTGTTTATTCCGGGGTGTTGTAGTTCTTTCTTTCGCTAGTCCAACTATAGTTCGCTGTATTACAACTACAAATGAGACCAACATGCATCTTATATTGCAGCCAATCAGCTTTCATGTTATTGGCGTGAGTCTCCATGAAGATATTTTGTAAATTTCGTACCGTAAATGTATCAATGTATTATTAGTAGTAATATGCATTTAAGGACTTCATTTGAACAACTTTAAAGGCGATTTTCCCAGATGTTCAAATAGTTGTATCTCGGCCAAATAGTGTCCTATTCTAACAAATCATACATCAATGGAAAGCTTATTTATTCAGATTTCATATGTATATAACTCTCTTTTTTTTTTTTTTAAATGACCTTTATGACTGGTTTTGTGGTCCAGGGTCACATTTCACAAATGATGCTGCAAGTGTCGCAATTACCTGTGCTCTTCCGTATGCAATGGAAAACGGCAACCTTTTCTTTGTAATGAATTTGTCCACCCGCCCACCATATAAGGTTCACTTTGAGTCCTGGTCTCGACCTCATTAAGACTGATTTGTACTCCTACGTCGCTACGTCGTGGCCTGTGGCGTCACCTGACGTGCACCTCTCCAAAAATATAACCGCGTCAATTTTACCTGGACCGCAAGCTCTGTGATTGGTCTGCTAGAACCCCTCTCTCAGGGAACGACACAGAAGTATAAATGAGAACTGACGCGTAACCTACAGCATACAGGCTATGGCACAGGTCCAGTGCAGAAGTATAAATCAGTCTTTAGCTGGCTGATGTGTGAAAATAACTGACATCATGATGTTTTTGATTATGAATGTGTCTTGTCTGCAGGCTCAGTTGAGAACGAAGGGAGCCGGTTTGGGAACTAAAGGAAGCAGCTACAGCCTCTCGGCTTCAGATACCTACAAGGATGCAGTCCGGAAAGCCATGTTTGCACGCTTCACAGAAATTGAGTGAATGAGTAGTGTCATGTATTTATTTTGACTTCAGAAACTCTGTTGATGAACACGAGATATGTGACCAGAAGAATGTGTACATATGTACAAAGTCCTCGAGAAATGTGAAGATCGCGTTTTTGATTTTGGTTATTTGCTTTTTCCAAAATAGATCTTTGAATTGTGTAAAGTTTATATATGATCTCATTTTTGTACATAAGAAAATAAATGAGACCACCTGAATTGATTTTGAGTGCTTCCATTTTTTGTTTCACAAAGTTTTTGTAATTGAGACTTTATACTGATTGGGTTGTTTGGTTTGAGACGCATCAAATGCTTGCAAGGCAGATCTAAAACTTTCCCTTTCTCTTAACGCCTTTCACTGCTATAGGGGTTTGCTAAAGTGATGTTTTGTCATTCTGCCAAAAGTTGAGTGTTTTGGTTTCACTGCAAATATCTGATGCCTGTTGACCAAAGAATGCCATTTACATTAATAATTTAGCGGATTCTATCCAAAGCGACTTGCATGCAGGTGTAGTTGTGCATCAAAATTGCTGTATTCTGTTAAAAAAACCTGTTCTTTCCACGCTCTTAAAGTGTCATGAAAACCCCCTCTTTTAGTCTGGTCGTTCACACCTCAAGAGTTGTGAAAGTCTCTAAAAATGAGTGTGGAAAGCTGTGGAAAAGTGGGAGTGTACTTGAGTGTAGAGGGGAGACGGCAACCAATAAAACACAGACCTGCAACACTCATTACAGACATGAATATTAAAATATGACCACGGAGAGAGAAAAAAAAGTTGAGGGCACCTTAAGCATTTTAAAAATCTAACCCTATATAACAACAAACTACCGAAACTCGGTAGAACATTTAAAAGGTCTAATAATATTTTCATTACTACAGTCTGAACAAACGACATGAGTCAGTTTAACACAAAGAATAAAGCAGTTACTTTTTTGCCCATTCTTCTTTGAATTGTCGGTCTACATCATTGTCTTCTGTGTATCAGAATAATTTCCTTGTGCATTGTTCAAATTCACTGCTCTTTTGTTATGTTCGGGATGAAAACATCCACTTAATTAAACTGCTGTAAAAATGTATCAGATAAATATTTTTTTCAATTTTTTTTGCGTAAATCTGTTAGTCAACCTCAGTCCTGATCAAAACTACTAAATGTTAAAAAAAAAAAAAATCCATACTCTTTAATTGCCAAGTTCATAAATGATGTCACTGATTTGGGGAAAAACACACACAAAATGACTTATTTTTAGTATAAAAAATGATTGTGGACTGGGTTTTTTTTTTAACCTTTATCACAGTCTTGGACATGTGAAAGATTAGTAACAACATTGGCTTTGATGCATTGTTAGTTTTTGTGCAGCATCATTTTTTTATTTTTCTCCCTCCTTTATATGCTGTTATACGCCTTTTTTTGCACAGGCCTATCTAAGGGGTTAATGGTGCCACCTGGTGAAAAATTTTACCTCTTCCCAACAGGGAAAACCACCAACAATCACAATGCATGATTATATGGTGTCATGGCTTTGCAATCAAAAAAATTCGTTATAATGGAAGTCAATGGGGCAAAAACTGCCACGTCAGTTTTTGAAAATCATTGGCAATTAAAGAGTAAAAATCCTGGATTTTAGTAGTTTTGATCAGGACTGATGTTGATTTAATAGAGTTATGCAAAAAAAAAAAAAAAAAAAATGTATCTGATACATTTTTACAGCAGTTTAATTTAGTGGATGTTTTCATCCCGAACATAACGAAAGGGTAGTGAATTTGCCCACAGTGTATCATTGAAAAAGCATTTTCCCTAAAATATGTCAAAATAAGATTTGTCACCAAAAATCATTCCATTTGCGAAACACAGAGAACGTAGTGACCAAATTAAGACTCCAGTGAGGAGAAAAGGAAGTAAATACATCGTTAAAATCATTCATGTGACTCCAGTGGTTCAACCTCAATGTTATGAAGCTACAAGAATACTTTTTATGCAAAAAACAAACAAAAATAACAACTTTATTTAACCATTTCTTCACGTCTGTGTCAGTCTCCTAGGCCGTTTACATTGTAAATAGTGCAGCGCTTCCAAGTTACGTCAGAGCTACGCCAAAACGCCGGCTTACCATTGGCCGATGCTGTTCACGTGAGCACCACGACGCATGCATGATGCATGATGATGACGCAGGAGCTGGCCAATGTAAACTGCCAAGGAGACTGACACAGACAAGAAGAAATTGTTGAATAAAGTCGTTATTCACACAAAAGTATTCTCGTTGCTTCATAACATTAGGGTTGAACCACTGGAGTCACATGGACTATTTTAAGATGTCTTTACTTCCTTTCTGGACCTTGAAAGTGTCCATTAAATTGCTGTCTATGGAGGGGTCAGAGAGCTCTTGGATTTCATCATAAATATCTTTATTTGTGTTCTGAAGAGGAACGAAGGTCTTACGGGTTTGGAAAGACATCAGGGTGAGGAATTAATGACAGAATTTTCATTTTTGGGTGAACTATCCCTTTAATGGTAAAATTGCTTTTAGTGTTTTCAGCAATGTGCAGCATACATATCTGTGCACGTCTCAAATGTGTTTTGGGGTTTCATGACCCTTTAAAGGTGCAGTGTGTAGTATTTATGAGGATATATTGACAGAAATGCAACATAATATACATAACTATGTTTTTATTGGAGTATAAAGACCTTCTCTACAGAGCACTAGCTACTCTTTGTCCTGTGTCGGCCACCGTAGCTTCTCTATGTGCTTTGAAAGGGAGGGGTGAGCGGTGGGCGGGTGCAATTCACAACCTCACCACTAGATGCTGCTAAAATTTACACACTGCACCTTTAACTCTCTGGTGTTGTTTGGTCATTTTTGGCCGAAGAATTATTTACTTTTTTTTTTATTTTTCACTTCATCGCAATGGTACGAAACTTGGTAAAGGTTTCGGCACTTGCTATGTGAACACAAAAAATCAGACATCGGACGTGATTCGAAAAGGTTAAATGGTCCTGAAAAAAATAGACGCACGAGTATTGTTCAGCAGTCAAAAATTAGCGCACTGGAAATGAATGGTAGGTGAATTTCATCTAGTGGAAGCGTTTGGTACTGCACACAAACAAAATCTTACTGAAGGCTAATTTTTTGAGATATCTACCTCAAATTTAGAATACAGCTTGTTTAGATTTATGGCTTTGACTTTGACAGTTTTAGAGTAAAACGTGTTTTGGAAAAAATATTTTTCATATCATGTTTGAAAATAGTATTTTTGTGCATTTTTCATAATAAATGTAGTTTTTTTTTTTACTTTTCCTTCAATAATCTGCCAATTCATCTTTTTTTGTCCAGAAACCTTATATCATTTCATTTTTATAATATTTTTTTCTATTTTTGTAATGCCATTTTTTTGGAGATTTTTTTTTTTCATTTAAATATTTTATTTTATTTACTTTTAAATTGCTAGATTTTATCAAATAAATAATATAATTTAAGCACATTTTTCACATTATTTCAACTTAAAGGTGCAGTATGTAAGAATGGCAGCTAGTGGTTGAAATGGAACACGCATTTCAAAGCAGAATAACTGCTTTTCTGAGAAACGAGTAGGTGAATTTAGCATGTTTCCTACATATCTGCAAACATATTATAGTATTTTTATGTTTTAGTACAATCAAAAGCGTACATACAGCACCTTTAAATTCAAAATTACTCTCCAATGCATACAATAACCAGCTCAAAATAGGTCTTATAGCTCTATATGGAGCAAATGAGCTGTCCTAAAATCAGTTCTCGAGTTTATCTCTTCAGAATGCATTCAGATGCACATGTAGACATTATAAAATCTTTTTTAGTTTTAGCATTTTTAGTTTTAGTTTTGAGCATTTTTTAGGTATACTGAAGCATTCCTCAGATTTCATTCATTCCTAAGGGGGTCAAAATGATTTGTTACTTTTTTTAAATTTCAACCACATAAACTCCTCGAATCCAGTCTTTTTTTGTGTGTATTCGTGGTTCGAGTGCGACAAAAGCCCTGAGATCTTGGACCACTCCGATGAACACTCAATTAAAAAAAATATATTTAAAAATGAGTTTCGGGTCAAAATGACCCGAGGGAAGGATGAGGGTTAAAAAGAGACCAAACTTAAATCTGTGCTCCAAAGCATTCAAGATTTATGCTGGTTTAATTTGGAAATTTCATTTTCAGGTCCATGTTCAAATATTATAACTACTGCATAAATATAATTTAATAACATGAAATCCCCTAAAAACATAAAATATTAAATAAAAAGCATTATTGAGCTAAAATATAGTACAATCATTTAATTTATATAAAATTAAAAAATCTGTCATTTTTGACAGACATGCAAACAGTACCAGAGGGTTAAACAGATCTTACAGTAAACTGTTTAATAAAAGCAAGTCACGGTTGAGAAGTTGTCAGAAGGGATGTCAGTGTGAATCGTTCATTCATAGTGTGCATGGTTTCTACTTCTTTCTCACTCTATTTGCCTGTCAAGGTTCTGGCTTCTTGTAAAACTCGTGCTTGAACATGACAGCTTGTCTGTTTGACTGTTCATACATTTGCACATATTTTCACATCATTTTTCATCCATGAACAACACCTAGTTCACAGGAATTGAATTTTTCAGGAGAACAATAAACTTGTTTGTAACTGCTGACAGACAGAGTGGAGAAACTTGATGTCAGTGTCACCAACAAACATCCACCAACGCAAACGAATATTAGAAAGTTATTTTTGTTAGCCTGCATAATTCTAGAATGTTGTCACTTACAATGAATGTCAGGAATATACAGTACTGGTACGCATTTTTGCCACAATGTTACATTTAAGTGAACATAATTAATACATTTAACTACTTTGGTTTGACTGAATGTTCCTGTTTTTGGGTTAACCTTTAACAATCTCTGAATTATTCATTGATTTTCATTGAGTAAACTTAAAAAAAATATTAATTATTTATCATCATTATTGGAAGTGCTCCGTTTATTCTTCTTCTTCTCTGAACTGAATCACGTTTTTGAGGGAGTAAACCCTAAAGGCCCGTTAACACAACTATATACACCGATCTGGCATAACATTATGACCGGTAAAGCAAATAACACTGATTATCTCTTCATCACGGCTCCTGTTAGTGGGTGGGATATATTAGGCAGCAAGTGAACATTTTGTCCTCAAAGTTCATGTGTTAGAAGCAGGAAAAATGGGCAAGCGTAAGGATTTGAGCAAGTTTGACAAGGACCAAATTGTGATGGCTAGACGACTGGTTCAGAGCATCTCCAAAACTGCAGCTCTTGTGGGGTGTTCCCGGTCTGCAGTGGTCAGTATCTATCAAAAGTGCTCCAAGGAAGGAACAGTGGAGAACCGGAGACAGGGTCATGGGCGGCCAAGGCTCATTGATGCACGTGGGGAGCCGATGGGATCCGATCAAACAGATGAGCTACTGGAGCTACTGGAGCTCAAATTGCTCAATAAGTTAATGCTGGTTCTGATAGAAAGGTGTCAGAATACACAGTGCATCGCAGTTTGTTGTGTATGGGACCAGTCAGGGTGCCCATGCTGACCCCTGTCCACCGCCGAAAGCCTCAACAGTGGCACGTGAGCATCAGAACTGGACGCCAGAGCAATGGAAGAAGGTGGCCTGGTCTGATGAATCACGTTTTCTTTTGCATCACATGGATGGCCAGGTGCGTGGCTTACCTGGAGAACACATGGCACCAGGATGCACTATGGGAAGAAGGCGAGCCGGCGGAGGCAGTGTGATGCTTTGGGCAATGTTCTGCTGGGAAACCTTGGGTCCTGCCATCCATGTGGATGTTACTTTGACACGTACCACCTACCTAAGCATTGTTGCAGACCATGTACACCCTTTCATGGAAACGGTATTCCCTGGTGGTTGTGGCTCTTTCAGCAGGAAAATGCTCCTTACACAAAGCACAAATGGTTCAGGAATGGTTTGAGGAGCACAACAACGAGTTTGAGGTGTTGACTTGGCCTCCAAATTCCCCAGATCGATACTACAGGAAAACCAGTAAATTATGCATAATTACATGCAAATAACCCTAAATCTAATTAATTATTGTTAATCACTTGGACATTTATAATTACACTGTAACAAGGACCCCTTGAAATAAAGTCTAACTCTTTTTAGACACTTAGTCACATCTCAGAGACGTGGCGTTAATTTTGTTGGAATGTATGAGAGATTCACATGTTCACTATTACAGTTTGCAGCTGCAGTTATTTAATTAGAATTGTGTTTCACAGAAAAGCAGTGCAGTGTCTGTCCCGCTGCTATGGACACGTGATGTCTCTGGGTGTGGAAATTATTTCCAGCTTTAGATTCATGTGTTCCTGGTGAATGCAACGTCACTGTAGCAGTTGACAGTGGATGCATTCTTATGAAGGTTAGTCAGAAATGTCGTATTATTCCTTAGTATCTGAGTTTGCATGCAGCTTGAACCTTTACCCAAATGGATGCAATTATTGTAGTAGGCCTATTATTTAACAGGGCAGGTCTGAATTGTTTGATAATTACAGCATTTCTTCAAACCAGAAAGACTGGTTTGTATTGGAAGTGAAAGTCTTTTTAGTATACCAATTAATGCAGACAGAATGTGCAGAATGTTTTTGTATTGTAAACATGCATTGAAGTGATTCAGTGATATGATTTTGTTTATTGGTGACAGTCATGGGTGCTAGCTGGGCACACATCTGGAGGGAGGAGTTCAAAGTCCACAAACTCCACATTCTCATTTCTAAACCAGAGCTTTTGCTTCAGCCACGGGTGAGTTTAAGCACTGATCTAGTGCTGGGCGGTATGACCAAAAATGTATATCACTGTATTTTTCTAAATTACCGGTTTCGCAGTATTTTTTTCCTCATGCATGACCGGGTGTTAATCACATTTTCTACTGATTAAGAGAGGAAATACTGCAGTAGATTGACTTAGAAAGCCCTATTTTACTGTCATGATGAGTGAATATTGTAGAAAAACTCCACACTAGAATTAATACAGGTTTGCAAATGATGCACAACAGCCAATAATAGCACTAGTCTCTGACCAAATGACACGTCAGTTTAACACAAATAGAATAAAGATATAGTTACTTTTTTGTCCATTCTTCTTTGAACTTTCGGTCAATATCATTGTCTTCTGTGTATCAGAATAAGCATCATTGCGTTCATGATCAGTACGGCTGTATGTATCAGTGTCCTTATTTGCACATATATTTCATTTGAAGACGACGTGATTAAATATGTGCGCACACACGGTGCTGGTCAGGGGACAAAATTTCAGGCCAGGAAGTGTCACACCCATCCAGGCCATCCCACATACCCACAACAAATTTTGGAACCATGGAGAAATATGTTTTTTGTATGGTCATCACATAAAAAAGGCTTAAATCCTTAGGCTCAGGCCATGCTAAATAATTAAAGGTTCTCTGTTGAACTGCACCTTCACTTCCCTTTTCCTTTTCATCATCTTCATTTTCCCTGATATGTCTCTGTCTCGACTCTCTCCCTTGTGTGTGTTCACTTTTTTGCTATTCTTCTTGTACCCGTCACTTCTTCTTCAGCAGGTCTACCGTTAGGAACAGAACTGTCTTAACATTGTTGCAAAACAAAAAAAAAAAAAAAAAAATGTTTTAATTTGTTTGCACAGAATCAGAATTATTTTAAGGTAAATTCAAAGTATCACATTAGGACAATGTGTTGTTTTATCTTAAATGTCTTAAATGTAACAACTATTTCATGCAAATATATTAAAAAGAAATTCTAAATTGCTTAAATGTCAATACTGAATACATGAATACTGAACATGTTATTGCATTATTACTAATATTGTTTGTGTTGTTGTCTGCCCTAGCTCCCTCCAAACGTATGAATCGATTACCACTGTAACTTTACAATAGATAAAAATGATGCCATTTAGCAGTTTTTTTTTTTTTTTTTTGAATGACGATAGTAATGGAGTGCTACTGCTAACCTTTGCTTACAGTTTACATTATATGTTATTGTTCTATCTATCAAATATATAAATATGTCCATAATAAACTTAAGCGCGCTCACTCCGGTCTGTATCTGATCTATATGATCAATGTGGTGGGCGTTGTTAAACTCATCACGGCGCACCCTGCAGAAACCGTTCTCTAGCGCACGCTGCGTGTTGTTTGAATAATGTGATCTCAGCTGTGCCCTCACTACAGTGCAACAGTGAAAAGGGACCCCTCTCAAACAGTCGCGCCGCACCGTGTTCCGAACGCTGTTTAAGCGACATACACCAGTATTGCGGTATTATAAAAATTCATATCATAACAAAAATAAAGACCGTATTCGGTATGAACCGGTATACCGCCCAGCACTAACACTGACCCAACAATCTATATACACCGATCAGGCATAACATTATGTCCGCCTTGCTAATATTGTGTTGGCCTCCCTTTTGCTGCCCTGACCCATAGAGCCATGGACTCCATTAGACCTCTGAAGGTGTGCTGTGGTATCTGGCACCAAGATTTTAGCAGCAGATCCTTTAAGTCCTGTAAGTTGCGAGGTGGGGCCTCCATGGATCGGACTTGCTTGTTGAGCACATCCCACAGATGCTCGATTGGATTGAGATCTGGGGAATTTGGAGGCAAAGTCAACACCTCAAACGTTGTTGTGCTCCTCAAACCATTCCTGAACCATTTTTGCTTTGTGGCAGGAGCATTATCCTGCTGGAAGAGACCACAGCCACCAGGCAATACCGTTTCCATGAAAGGGTGTACATGGTCTGCAACAATGCTTAGGTTGGTGGTACGTGTCAAAGTAACATCCACATGGATGGCAGGACTCAAGGTTTCCCAGCAGAACATTGTCCAAAGCATCACACTGCCTCCGCCGGCTTGCCTTCTTCCCATAGTGCATCCTGGTTCACCACTGTTCCTTCCTTGGAGCACTTTTGATAGATATTGACCACTGCAGACCGGGGACACCCCACAAGAGCTGCAGTTTTGGAGATGCTCTGACAAAGTCATCTATCATGATGTTATGCCTGATTGGTGTATATCAGCAATGCTACTAGATGCAATGCAATAATGCTGAAGACAGTGAATGCATACGTGTATTAAACGTCAATTTCAAAAATCCATTATGAGGACTGAAATGTGAAGCTGAAATAACTTGTCTCTTGTTTCCAGTGGGATATTCCTCTACTGGTGTGGCTTCTGTACAGAGTTTTTATGCTGGTCTACACCTTTAGCTGGTTGATCTCCACAGCTCTTCTCTTCAACACACCTAAATTCCTCATTTTCCTCAGCCATATCACATACTGTCTCATGGTGATCTACTATCTGCTTGCTCTCTGTAATCTGGTCTGGGCTTTCTTGGAGGTCAGATGCTCCTCTCACAGACTAAAAAGAGGTAATGTTGTTGCGCTATGCACTGATGATCACTGATACCCAATTGATCTGAGAAACACAGTGACCCCATGACGTATGAACGCTGTTACGCTGAAGGTTTATTAAAGTATGAGAATACAAATAACTCAAGAAACTACAAAATAAAAATGATGGAAAACAGAACTGAGAGCCCCAACATACAACATACATGCTTTAGGGCCGTTTACAAGACACCGTTTTCAACTAAAAATTAAAAACTTTTTATGCGTTTTGTCCGTTTATTTACACTGGGTTTTACACACAGGGAAGCTAACAAGGGAAACCAGATGAGTAAAGTTCGTAAACAAACTTTGAAGTTGGCTTGAAGAAGCCTTGTCTGAAAGTTTGAAAAAACTTTGACAAGCTTAAAGTTTGAATTGAATATTTGAAATTGAAGTTTGGGACAGTGAGGGAAGACACATTTCTATTTACCATTGCTAACATGTTTTAGCATGAATTAGCATGTTTGATAACATGTTTTATCATGTTGCTAGCATGTTTTAGAATAAATTAGCAGGGTGCTAACATGTTGTTAGTGTAAATTAGCTTTTTGCTAAGATATTATAGCATGTTGTTAGCATTAATTATCATGATGCTAGCATTTTTTTAACATGTTGCTAGCATTAATTAGCATGTTGCTAGCATGATTTAACATGTTTTGCTAACATGAATTAGCATGCTGCTAGTATGATTTAACATGTTTATTCGCCATATTGGGCGTTGCACTTTTTCCCATTCATAAGTAATGCACCATCTTCCTATATATAAAATCTTTGTTATAGCACTAAGTCAGAACCGTCTGAAGGTCTGAGCTGAGTTTGGAGGTTGTAGAGTTCTAGGAGGAAATACAGTCTAAATTTTGGCTCAGAAGAAGTTGTTTATATAGTAGATCAGTAAGTTGGCTTTCAAGCTAACTTAACAAGAAACACCCAGAGATACAATCAAGGGAACCAATGACACAAAAGGACTACAAACTATCACAGGAAATTGGAAATACAACATAAAAGTCACATGTAACAAAAGCATCATATTAAAGAAAAAACTACAAACCCATCATTAATATTTTGCTTTAATGGAGTCCTCTCCTCCACTAGGGGTCAGTGGTGAGTATGAGAGCATCCTCTCTCCTCCCTACGCTCTCACCACTGCTCTCGGTCTGCAGTGGTTCCTGCATTCTGTGACGGGCTGTTGTTCATTAACCATCTCCTTTATCTACTGGACCCTAATCCACTCCTCTGACCAGCACTCCCTCACAGCCTTTAACATCAACATCCACGCCATCAACAGTGTCCAGACCGTCGTGGATCTGCTGTTGTCCTCTACACCCGTTCATCTTGCCCACTTCTTCTACTCTGCGCTGGCAGGAGTCCTTTATCTCATATTTGTTGTTATTTATTGGCTAACGGGCTGCACCAACCTGTCTGGTCAACCCTACATCTACAGCATTCTTGATTTCAGTGGGCGCCCCCTAGTGGCAACACTTTGCATTCTGGGAGTTTGTCTGCTTTGTATACCATCTTGCCACTTTGTGCTGTGGAACATGCAGTTACTGAGGGAGTGGGTGGTGAGCAGGGAGAAAGTGAGGAGACTGGCTCTGAAAAGTGAGGTTTGGTGGGTGAAGTTGTCTGGAGGAGCGACCTTTGACCTTGTGCCTTCACCGGATCCAACAGCCTCTGGGCTTGAGACTCAAGGACAGCCATGATAGATAGATAGATAGAGGGAGGGAGGGAGGGACAGACGGACGGACGGACGGACAGACGGACGGATGGATGGATGGATGGTTGGATGGATGGATGGATGGATGGAGGGATGGAGGGAGGGAGGGAAGGAGGGACGGACGAACGGACGGATGGAAAGATAGACAGACAGACGGACGGACGGATGGATGGATGGATGGAAGGACGGACAGATAGATAGACAGATAGATGGACATTTAGCATGTTTCTAGCATGTTTTATCACGCTTCAAGCATGAATTAGCATGTTGGTAGCATGTTTTAGCATGCCACTAGCATTATTTAGCATATTGTTAGCATTAATTAGCATGTTGTTAACATGGATTAGCATTTTGTTAGCATTATTTAGCATATTTTAACACTTGTATGAATTAGCATGTTGGTAACATGTTTTAAAATTACTAGCATGAATTAGTGTAATGTCTAGTGTTTTGGTTTTGTTTCATGTTCTTACTTTGTTATGTTTAATGTCATGTTTCCTGTTGTCATGTGATTCCATTGTGGCCTCATGTGATCCTGCCATGTGCTCCCTTGTCATGTGTTCTATGTTGTCATGTTCTGATTGGTTCATTGTTTGATCGTTGTTCACAGGTGTCCCTTGTCTTATCATCAGTAGTCTGTGTATTTAAGCCCTCATGTTTGTCTGTTTAGTCTAGCTTTGTAAATGTAACCCGCTGTTGGTGAGTGTTGATTTTTTGTGAACGCTCTCACCTGGTGGATTTCCATGATGTGGCACTAAAGGAAATTTTTTTGCCATGGACTTAATGAACTGGTTCAGTCTCGATTGCCATGGGGAAAAATTCACTTTTCCCTGGCCCAATATATTGACCATGCCTCGTTTACTGTGGAAATTGTGAATGAGGGACTCCACAATCCCACAGTAGAATCTCATCCCAAGATGGCCAACGCTCCAGTGTCTGGTCCCAAGATTGCTGCCGTTCCATTGTCTTGTCCCAAGATGGCCGCTGCTCCAAAGTTTAGGTACCTGGCTAAGGCCACGGAGGCCGTGCCTCTCTGGCCCCCTGAACTGCCTGCACCACCATGGCTTCCTGAACCTTCTGCGCCTCCATGGCTTCCTAAACTGCCTGCATTACCTGTGCTCCACAGCCCAGGTCTGTGATGACTTTACTAATCAATGATAGGCTCTTTCTTTTAAAAGGCAGGGCTTATTTGCCATATTGGGCATTACACTTTCTATATATAGTCTTTGTTATAGCACTAAGTCAAAACAGTCTGAAGTCTGAGCTGAGTTTGGAGGTTGTAGAGTTAAAGCTCTAAGAGGAGATATTCTACATTTTGGCTCAGAAGATGTTGTTTATATAGTAGATTTTTCAAGTCAACTTAACAAGAAACACCCAGAGATACAATCAAGGGAACCAATGACACAAAAGGACTACAAAAGGACTACAAAATATCACAGGAAACAGGAAATACAACATAAAAGTCACATGTAACAAAAGCATCAAGAATGTTTTTTTTTTTTTTAATTACAAACCCGTCATTAATGTTTTGCATTGCATTTTCCAACAAAGATGTGTTTATGAATTGTTGTACAATTTTCAGCTTGCTGCAATTAAATATTTTCTCAAATATAGAAATATTATTCTATTTATGGATGGATGGATGGATTGTTGGATGGATAGATAGATAGATAGATAGATAGATAGATAGATAGATAGATAGATAGATAGATAGATAGATAGATAGATAGATAGATAGAATGTTGATGCAATGACCATGTCGAGCACTAGATGTCAGCAGTGTCCTCTTAGCAGGTCTGCATTGAAAATCTCAAGATTCAAAGTGTAATTTTGGTTTTGAATGATTTGAACAAAGAAATGTGATGCAGCATCACTAAGAATGTTTCAGATGAATCGATTTAGATATATATAAATGTGACTGGTGTGTTCATGACCAGTTTTCTGACATTTATGACTTGTATTTGAGATTAAGTTACTCTCAAAGTCAAAACAAATGCAAATGCATGTAATCACTGTTCTCAAGCAGTTTAATGCAATGCTGGACTTCTCCCTGTGGTCTCCCCTCATCTCGTCTGGTCTTGTGCATGGAGTGGGAGTGTGTCTTTGCTGTTTGCCCTTTAAAGCCATTACAATAACACTCATGCTCTGCTGAGAGGGGTCGTGGCAGTCTTTAGCCTGAGTCACTCTAGTTGTTTTTGGTCTCTCATGTCTGGCATCAACTTGACCCTCGATGAATCAAAGAGCTCAGTATCTCTCTGTGTGATTCAGAGCTCAGTCAGAGTTGATGCGACTATTGCTATTCAAAAGTTTACACACCCTTGATTCTTAATACTGTGTGTCGTTACCTGGATGATCCACGGTTGTTTTTGTTTTGTGGTGGTTGTTCTTGAGTCCCTTGTTTGTCCTGAGCAGTTAAACTGCCCAAACGTTGTTCAGAAAAATTCTCAAGGTGCTGAAAATTCTTCAGTTTTCCAGCATCTTTTGCATATTTGAACCCTTTCCAGCAGAGACTGTATGATTTTGAGATGGACACAGGTGTATAAAATCAAGCACTAGGCATGCAGACACTTCTACAAACATTTGTGAAAGAATGGGTCGCTCTCAGGAGCTCAGTGAACTCAAGCGTGGTACCATGATAGGTTGCCACCTGTGCAATAAGTCCATTTGTTAAATTTCCTCACTACTAAATATTCCACGCTCAACTGTTGGGAAACAACAGCAACTCCGCCACGAAATGGTAGGCCATGTAAAATCACAGAGCGGGATCAGCGCATGCTGAGGGTCACAGTGCGCAGAAGTCGCCAATTTTCTGCAGAGTCAGTAGATAAAGACCTCCAAACTTTGTGTGAAGCAGCTGCAGCCAAGCTTCTCTGTCTGGCAATCCGATGGACGAGTCTGGGTTTGGCGGTTGCCAGGAGAACAGGACTTGCCTGACTGCATTGTGCCAAGTGTAAAGTTTGGTAGAGGGGGGATTATGATGTGGGGTTGTTTTTCAGGAGTTTAGTTCCAGTGAAAGGAACTCTCAAGACATTTTGGACAATTCCATGCTTCCAACTTTGTGGGAACAGTTTGGGGATGGCCCCTTCCTGTTCCAACATTTCAGTTTGGTGTGGAGAAACTTGACTGGCCTGCACAGAGTCCTGACCTCATCCCGATAGAACACCTTTGGGATGAATTAGAGCGGAGACTGCGAGCCAGGCCTTCTCGTCCAACATCAGTGCCTGACCTCACAAATGCGCTTCTAGAAGAATGGTCAAAAATTCCCATAAACACACTCCTAAACCTTGTGGAAAGCCTTCCCAGAAGAGTTGAAGCTGTTATAGCTGCAAAGGGTGGGCCAACTCCATATGAAACCCTACGGATTAAGAATGGGATGTCATTAAAGTTCATGTAAATGTAAAGGCAGGCATCCCAAAACTTTTGGCAATATAGTGTGTATAAAATGTATGTTATATCCCTGAAATTGTCATTAGATGTTAAAACATCAATTTATGCCTGCTCCTGAAATTCCCATAAAGGTTCGTACATTATGAATGATTGATTTCCCTTGACATGTAAAATCATTTGACAGTTTTTGTTTGTGATGTTTCTCTTGGGTTCTGAGTCTGTCTCTTGGGTTCTGTAACAAACCGCTTGTCTTGACTTGTTCTTATGCAGCATTTACAAATTCACACATACTTCCCCAGTTTTTTTTCAATTGGAACATTGTAATCAACTCCAATCTATATCTAAACTGATAGTAGATAACACAACAAGACTCCTTTAAATTAATTCAAATAAGCACGTGTGACATTTTAGAACTTTCAGATGTATTTTTGGGAAGGAGCATGTTTATCACTCAGGGTTTGTTTTCCTGTATGGATCCTTTGAAGAGAGTCCCTTTTAAGAGCATTGATCTGTGGACCCACAAGACCAAGGTCTGTGTACATGTGAGCTTGTTTTTTCGATGAGAGGTGAACTCTTTAGGAAAGCATCTAATACCGGTTCTGTTCGGTTCTACTTGTTCTACTTTCTTGTTGTTGTTTTTTTCTCTCAGTCTTGAATGCTTAGAAATGTCACTGATGATGCAACAAGGCTTGACCTCATGGTTCATATCCAATGGAAGGACTCCCAGCGCTGCCATACTGTGCACCAAAGAGAGAGTCTCATATAAAACGAGCATTGTTCCAGATCTTGCCTTTGGAGCTGATTAGACTTTTGAGAATAATTTTTTGTTGGGATAATTTTGAGGGATTGAAGTCACTCCTCGTTGGTTTGAAATAAGCTTTTTGTTGCAGTCATCAAGTGAGAGGTGTATTTACTCAAACTTTTTGAACTGACCTAGAATCCCTCAAGCGTTCCACGAATCATATCGCTTAGTTTTCCAGTGACTTTCATTTGTCCTATTGTCATGTAAGTCAACAAGAGATTCAGGTCGGTTCAATGACAGTGGTCTGATATAGACAGTTGCATGTTTTTATAAAATACTGTATCTATTTCCGGTCCAGGTCACTAATGATAAAAAGACATGATATAACAGTTGTGACACAAAACATCTGTTAGCTACTGTATATTTGACAGCACAGAATGTAGAGACCAACTATTAACCTTAGTTTACATGTCAGTAGGCCTAGTTCTTCTAGCAGAAAGATGATCTCAAAAGGGTAGGTCATAGAGGTCACAGGGTAACCTGCGAAAGCCACCACAAGTTTCTCCCCATCATTGCGGTTTCCAAGCAACTGTAAACTGCCGTCACCACAACGGAAGGCCCACCTCTCCTTTAATTAGATTGGACAATGGGGAAAACGTGAATGATGTCAGGTGCTTTTCTGCTCGGAGCGCTCCTACAAAAACGGCTAAAACAGCATGCAAAACACTCAATGACAATAGAAAACAATTTTAAAAAGGCGCCTCTCACTGCAAAAAAACACGTTCCGTCTGAACCAGAACCAGGAACATTACTTTTTACACCTGATGTACTTGCTACATTGTAAAAAGAATGGTATCTACGCTAATATTAGGCCCCCGTCCACACGGAGACGCGTTTAGCTGTATAAGTAAAAAGTTCATATAAGCGTTTCGTCCAGACAGATCCGCCGTTTTAGGAGCCTGAAACTGGTATTTTTTGAAACCGGGTGCCAGAGTGGATAAATCTGAAACTGTTTTTGTGTGTACAGCCAATCCGTGTGTTTTGTGAAACGGTGATGTCATTACACCACGTCCCGCACGGTAATGAGAAGGGATACAGCTACGGGCACTGGGCATGCGCACATCAATATTGCGTCATTTAATTACTGTATTTGCATTATTGGGTAGGTTTAGGTTTAGGGTTGGGGTAGGTGTAGGCGTTAATAAAACACAATCTGGCAAGTAGCAAATTTATTTATTGTTATTTTATCGCCTCACTTCCGACCATTGCTGTACCCATTCTAGCCCCTTCTCCATTTTTAGTGTATTTCTGTGGCAGAATTACAGCGCCACATACTGGTCTGGCATGTATACTACATCGTTTTGAGTCAGTTTCAGTGGTTTCCTGTGTATGCAGATATTTCTTGAGATGAGGGAAAAAAAAGATCGGATAGGGAAAGCTCTGGCTTCATGTGGATGTGGCCTTAGTCTCTCTGTTTATCCCGAGGTCACCGTAGTCCGGTCTGAATCCAGATCAGATGGTGGACCTGCGCCTAGACACGATCAAAACCCAGCCCTGAATGTTAGTAGAGATCCTGTCAACTAGACACGACACGACAGCCATCGGCACAGATCCTCAGCAAAGTCCTCTGCACACATCAGCTTCGTCTCCATACTGGCGTGATGAATCTGATCTTCAAGCAAAAGGAACTGGATGAAATATGTGAATGCTACTGATCCACAATCTGATTTCGGACTTGTGATGCAACCTGAATCATAATCACACCATGTTTGTTCTTTGGCCAGAGGAGAACTAGCCCCCCGTCAAAGGTTTTTTTCTCCATTCTGTCACCTGATGGAGTTTAGGTTCCTTGGCACTGTCGCCTCTTGCTTGCTTAGTTGGGGACACATAATATTCTTGATTTGACTGCACTAACACTTTTGAATGAGAACTGCATTCATGCACAATTTACCTATTGAGTGTTTTGAACAATGGTGGATAATGATTAGTTCTGACAACTTTAAGGTAGCAGGTTTAAACCACAGTAGGGTTTCTTAATTATCTGAAGACTTACTGTGTTTCCTTCACCATTATCCCCTTGAGCAAAACACATAGTTATTGTTATAATTATCGGTCTTGTTGTGAACAAGTCAACAATTTCCACACTTAAGTTTCTATGGCTCAGATCCATCCTTCAATATAAAGCTTTGGGATTTTTTTATTCATTTGATTGTTTATTCATGTCTGTAGCACAAATGTTGGTTTCACATTGGTAAACTTTTCAGCAAGTTGTCTTCTGTTTGGACTCAAGTGTTCCTTGGCCTTCCCATGCATTCCCATCACTGTGTGAGACCACTGAGCTCATTAAGCACATTGTTGTTTAATGAACTGTAAGTTGACGAGAAATACAAATTAACAAATGTAAGCTTGTTAGTCCTGAAACCTTGTTTTTCCTTTGGGTTTATAACTGTTGCTGCTGATTAGAGATGCCTGATTGTGTGATATGCTCAATAATTTTATGCTCCGTGTAACGGAGGCCAGCTAGTAAGACCTGTGCGGGTAAACCTCACTCCCCTGGCCTCAAGAGCCACACTGGCGACTGACACTACAGGCTGCGGACTTTAGCATCCCTTGTTAACACGTCCGCCTTGCATGCTGGAAACGGTGATCCTGCTCGGAGCAGGGTGAGTAGAACCAGAGGGGTTACATTGGTGCCATGACCTGTATGGGAGTGAGGTTTAGGGGGTTTTATGAGTTTAATGGAGGCCATCTAAGAGCTGTGCTAGTAAACCTCACTCCCCTGGCCTCAAGAGGCGCACTAGTGACTGACGCTAGAGACTGCAGATTTTAGTGTCCCTTGTTAACACACCGCCTCCCATGCCGGAAACGGCAGTTTGAATCCTGTTCGGAGCAAGGTAAGTAGAATCAGAAAGGTTACATATACATATTATACCATATTTAAAGATTCACTTTGTGTAATGTCACATTTCACTTATATGTATATATATATATATATATACCGATCTGACATAACATCCTAATATTATGTTGGTGCCCCTTTTGCTGCAAAAACAGCCCTGACCCGTCGAGACATGGACTCCACTAGACCCCTGAAGGTGTGCTGTGGTATCTGGCACCAAGATGTTAGCAGCAGATCCTTTAAGTCCTGTAAGTTGCGAGGTGGGGCCTCCATGAATCGGACTTGTTTGTTCAGCACATCCCACAGATGCTCGATTGGATTGAGATCTGGGGAATTTGGAGGCCAAGTCAACACCTCAAACTCGTTGTTGTGCTCCTCAAACCATTCCTGAACCATTTGTGCTTTGTGGCAGGAGCATTATCCTGCTGAAAGAGCCACAACCACCAGGGAATACCTTTCCATGAAAGGGTGTACATGGTCTGCAACAATGCTTAGGTAGGTGGTACGTGTCAAAGTAACATCCACATGGATGGCAGGACCCAAGGTTTCCCAGCAGGACATTGCCCAAAGCATCACACTGCCTCCGCTGGTTTGCCTTCTTCCCATAGTGCATCCTGGTGCCATGTGTTCCCTAGGTAAGTGACACACACACACCTGGCCATCCACATGATGTAAAAGAAAATGTGATTCATCAGACCAGGGCACCTTCTTCCATTGCTCCGGGGTCCAGTTCTGATGCTCACGCACCACTGTTGGCGCTTTCGGCGGTGGACAGGGGTCAGCATGGGCACCCTGACTGGTCTGTGGCTATGTAGTCCCATACGCAAAAAACTGCAATGCACTGTGTATTCTGACACCTTTCTATCAGAACCAGCATTAACTTCTTGAGCAATTTGAGCTACAGGAGCTCGTCTGTTTGATCGGACCACACGGGCCAGCCTTCGCTCCCCATGTGCATCAATGAGCCTTGGCCGCCCATGACCCTGTCTCCGGTTCTCCACTGTTCCTTCCTTGGAGCACTTTTGATAGATCCTGACCACTGCAGACCGGGAACACCCCACAAGAGCTGCAGTTTTGGAGATGCTCTGACCCAGTCGTCTAGCCATCACAATTTGGTCCTTGTCATTTTTCCTGCTTCTAACACATGAACTTTGAGGACAAAATGTTCACTTTCTGCCCAATATATCCCACCCACTAACAGGAGCCGTGATGAAGAGATAATCAGTGTTATTCACTTCACCTGTCAGTGGTCATAATGTTATGCCTGATCAGTGTATTGAAATGCCCCCCTTTTCCCCTTCATGGCGCCGGGCCTGCATGGTATCAAAGAGTTCTCTTCTATTATGTTTTTTTTATGTGGTAGATTTTTATGGTAATTAAAATGACTTTTTGTAATAGTAATAGGAGAATTAAACATAACACTGTAATATTGTCATATTGAGCAGATGACGTGGCCCTCTCGCATATGGATTTATTTATTTAGAAACGTGCTGTTTTACATGCAGAGGACATTATCAGTGTTTCGTTTTGGGATGTTAATAGGTTGTTGTCGGGATTTTAAACAGGTCACCCAGTCAGGACTCCATGTGAGTGTCCGCCCACTGTGCTCTGCAAACAGTACATTACGAATGAAACCTGTAACTCTAAGAAACAAACACAAAAAATAGATGAAATTAGTTTCACAATCAAAGGAGGAAATGGACTGTGTTAGTCAAAAGTTCTGCTCCAAACCTGAAAAATCAGCA
>CM077205.1:38408998-38413998 GCA_039654625.1 Rhinogobio ventralis | reverse complement strand
AGACAGACAGACAGACAGATAGATAGACAGACAGACAGAAAGATAGACAGACAGACAGATAATAGATAGATAGCTAGACAGACAGACAGACAGACAGACAGACAGACAATAGATAGACAGACAGACAGACAGACAGACAGACAGACAGACAGACATACAGATAATAGATAGATAGATAGATAGATGGATAGATAGACAGACAGACAGACAGATAATAGATAGATAGATAGATAGATAGATAGATAGATAGATAGATAGATAGATAGACAGACAGACAGACAGACAGACAGACAGACAGACAGATAATAGATAGATAGACAGACAGACAGACAGATAGATAGATAGATAGACAGACAATAGATAGACAGACAGACAGACAGACAGACAGACAGATAATAGATAGACAGACAGACAGACAGACAGACAGACAGATAATAGATAGACAGACAGACAGACAGACAGACAGACAGACAGACAGACAGACAGATAATAGATAGATAGACAGACAGACAGACAGACAGATAATAGATAGATAGACAGACAGATAATAGATAGATAGACAGACAGATAATAGATAGATAGACAGACAGACAGACAGACAGACAGACAGACAGACAGACAGACGATAGACAGACGATAGACAGACAGACAGACAGACAGACAGACAATAGATAGATAGACAGACAGACAGACAGACAGACAGACAGACAGACAGACAGACAGATAATAGATAGACAGACAGACAGACAGACAGACAGACAGACAGACAGATAATAGATAGACAGACAGACAGACAGACAGACAGACAGACAGATAATAGATAGACAGACAGACAGACAGACAGATAATAGATAGACAGACAGACAGACAGACAGACAGACAGACAGATAATAGACAGACAGACAGACAGATGATAGATAGATAGACAGACAGACAGATAGAAGATAGATAGATAGATAGATAGACAGACAGACAGACAGACAGACAGACAGATAATAGATAGATAGACAGACAGACAGACAGACAGACAGACAGACAGACAGATAGATAGATAGATAGATAGATAGATAGATAGATAGATAGATAGATAGATAGATAGATAGATAGATAATAGATATATAGATAGACAGATAATAGATATATAGATAGATAGATAGATAGATAGATAGATAGATAGATAGATAGACAGACAGATAATAGATAGACAGATAGACAGACAGATAATAGATAGACAGACAGACAGACAGACAGATAATAGATAGACAGACAGACAGATAATAGATAGATAGATAGATAGATAGATAGATAGACAGACAGACAGACAGACAGACAGACAGAAAGATAGACAGACAGACAGACAGATAATAGATAGACAGACAGACAGACAGACAGATAATAGATAGATAGACAGACAGACAGACAGACAGACAGACAGACAGATAATAGATAGATGGATAGATAGATAGATAGATAGACAGACAGACAGACAGACAGACAGATAGACAGAAAGATAGACAGACAGACAGATAATAGATAGATAGATAGATAGATAGATAGATAGACAGACAGACAGACAGACAGACAGACAGATAGATAGATAAATAGATAGATAGATAGACAGACAGACAGACAGACAGACAGACAGACAGACAGACAGACAGACAGACAGACAGACAATAGATAAATAGATAGACAGACAGACAGACAGACAGACAGACAGAAAGATAGACAGACAGACAGATAATAGATAGATAGATAGCTAGACAGACAGACAGACAGACAATAGATAGACAGACAGACAGACAGACAGACAGACAGACAGACAGACAATAGATAAATAGATAGATAGACAGACAGACAGACAGACAGAAAGATAGACAGACAGACAGATAATAGATAGATAGATAGCTAGACAGACAGACAGACAGACAGACAATAGATAGACAGACAGACAGACAGACAGACAGACAGACATACAGATAATAGATAGATAGATAGATAGATGGATAGATAGACAGACAGACAGACAGACAGACAGACACAGACAGACAGACAGACAGACAGACAGACAGACAGATAGATAGATAGATGGATAGACAGACAGACAGACAGATAATAGATAGATAGATAGATAGATAGATAGATAGATAGATAGATAGATAGATAGATAGATAGAAGATAGATAGATAGATAGACAGACAGACAGACAGACAGACAGACAGACAGACAGATAATAGATAGATAGACAGACAGACAGATAGATAGATAGATAGACAGACAATAGATAGACAGACAGACAGACAGACAGACAGACAGACAGATAATAGATAGACAGACAGACAGACAGACAGACAGATAATAGATAGACAGACAGACAGACAGACAGACAGACAGACAGATAATAGATAGATAGATAGATAGACAGACAGACAGACAGACAGACAGACAGACAGATAATAGACAGATAGACAGACAGACAGACAGACAGACAGACAGACAGACAGACAGACAATAGATAGATAGATAGCTAGACAGACAGACAGACAGACAGACAGATAATAGATAGATAGACAGACAGACAGATAATAGATAGATAGACAGACAGATAATAGATAGATAGACAGACAGACAGACAGACAGACGATAGACAGACGACAGACAGACGATAGACAGACGATAGACAGACAGACAGACAGACAGACAGACAGACAGACAGACAGACAGACAGACAGACAGATAGACAGACAGACAGACAGACAGACAGACAGATAATAGATAGACAGACAGACAGACAGACAGATAATAGATAGATAGACAGACAGACAGACAGACAGACAGATAATAGACAGACAGATGATAGATAGATAGACAGACAGACAGATAGAAGATAGATAGATAGATAGATAGATAGACAGACAGACAGACAGACAGACAGACAGACAGACAGACAGATAA
Organism: Rhinogobio ventralis; assembly: GCA_039654625.1. NCBI lineage: Eukaryota > Metazoa > Chordata > Actinopteri > Cypriniformes > Gobionidae > Rhinogobio > Rhinogobio ventralis. The sequence goes on along the minus strand of CM077205.1, from coordinate 38,411,043 downwards.
TAGATAGATAGACAGACAGACAGACAGACAGACAGACAGACAGACAGACAGACAGACAGACAGACAGACAATAGATAGATAGATAGCTAGACAGACAGACAGACAGACAGACAGATAATAGATAGATAGACAGACAGACAGATAATAGATAGATAGACAGACAGATAATAGATAGATAGACAGACAGACAGACAGACAGACAGACAGACAGACAGACAGACAGACGATAGACAGACGATAGACAGACAGACAGACAGACAGACAGACAGACAGACAGACAGACAGATAATAGATAGATAGACAGACAGACAGACAGACAGACAGACAGATAATAGACAGACAGACAGACAGATGATAGATAGATAGACAGACAGACAGATAGAAGATAGATAGATAGATAGATAGACAGACAGACAGACAGACAGACAGACAGACAGACAGACAGATAATAGATAGATAGACAGACAGACAGACAGACAGACAGACAGACGATAGATAGATAGATAGATAGATAGATAGATAGATAGATAGATAGATAGATAGATAGACAGACAGACAGACAGACAGACAGACAGACAGACAGACAGACAGATAATAGATAGATAGACAGACAGACAGATAATGGATAGACAGACAGACAGACAGACAGACAGACAGACAGACAATAGATAGATAGATAGATAGATAGATAGATAGATAGATAGATAGATAGATGATAGATAGATAGATAGATAGATAGACAGACAGACAGACAGACAGACAGACAGACAGACAGACAGACAGACAGACAGACAGACAATAGATAGATAGCTAGATAGATAGACAGACAGACAGACAGACAGATAATAGATAGACAGACAGACAGACAGACAGATAATAGATAGATAGACAGACAGACAGACAGATAATAGACAGACAGACAGACAGATGATAGATAGATAGACAGACAGACAGATAGAAGATAGATAGATAGATAGACAGACAGACAGACAGACAGACAGACAGACAGATAATAGATAGATAGACAGACAGACAGACAGACAGACAGACAGACAGACAGACAGACGATAGATAGATAGATAGATAGATAGATAGATAGATAGACAGACAGACAGACAGACAGACAGACAGACAGACAGACCGACAGACAGACAGACAGACAGACAGATAATGGATAGACAGACAGACAGACAGACAGACAGACAGACAGACAATAGATAGATAGATAGATAGATAGATAGATAGACAGACAGACAGACAGACAGACAGACAGACAGACAGACAGACAGACAGACAGACAGACAGACAGACAGACAATAGATAGATAGCTAGATAGATAGACAGACAGACAGACAGACAGACAGACAGATAATAGATAGACAGACAGACAGACAGACAGATAATAGATAGATAGACAGACAGACAGATAATAGATAGATAGACAGACAGACAGACAGACAGACAGACAGACAGATAATAGACAGACAGACAGACAGATGATAGATAGATAGACAGACAGACAGATAGAAGATAGATAGATAGATAGACAGACAGACAGACAGACAGACAGACAGACAGACAGACAGATAATAGACAGACAGACAGACAGACAGACAGACAGACAGACAGACAGACAGACAAACGATAGATAGATAGATAGATAGATAGATAGATAGATAGACAGACAGACAGACAGACAGACAGACAGACAGACAATAGATAGCTAGATAGATAGACAGACAGACAGACAGACAGATAATAGATAGACAGACAGACAGACAGACAGACAGATAATAGATAGATAGACAGACAGACAGACAGACAGACAGATAATAGACAGACAGACAGACAGATGATAGATAGATAGATAGACAGACAGACAGATAGAAGATAGATAGATAGATAGATAGACAGACAGACAGACAGACAGACAGACAGACAGACAGACAGACAGACAGATAATAGACAGACAGACAGACAGATAATAGACAGACAGACAGACAGATGATAGATAGATAGACAGACAGACAGATAGAAGATAGATA
>CM077205.1:38398998-38401498 GCA_039654625.1 Rhinogobio ventralis | reverse complement strand
ATAGATAGATAGATAGATAGACAGACAGACAGACAGACAGACAGACAGACAGACAGACAGACAGACAGATAATAGACAGACAGACAGACAGATAATAGACAGACAGACAGACAGATGATAGATAGATAGACAGACAGACAGATAGAAGATAGATAGATAGATAGATAGATAGACAGACAGACAGACAGACAGACAGACAGACAGACAGACAGATAATAGATAGATAGACAGACAGACAGACAGACAGACAGACAGACAGACAGACGATAGATAGATAGATAGATAGATAGATAGATAGATAGATAGATAGATAGATAGATAGATAGATAGATAGATAGATAGACAGACAGACAGACAGACAGACAGATAATAGATAGATAGACAGACAGACAGATAATGGATAGACAGACAGACAGACAGACAGACAGACAGACAGACAATAGATAGATAGATAGATAGATAGATAGATAGATAGATAGATAGATAGATAGATAGACGATAGATAGATAGATAGACAGACAGACAGACAGACAGACAGACAGACAGACAGACAGACAGACAGACAATAGATAGATAGCTAGATAGATAGACAGACAGACAGACAGACAGATAATAGATAGACAGACAGACAGACAGACAGATAATAGATAGATAGACAGACAGACAGACAGACAGACAGATAATAGACAGACAGACAGACAGATGATAGATAGATAGACAGACAGACAGATAGAAGATAGATAGATAGATAGACAGACAGACAGACAGACAGACAGACAGACAGACAGACAGACAGACAGACAGACAGACAGACAGACAGACAGACAGATAATAGATAGACAGACAGACAGACAGACAGACAGACAGACGATAGATAGATAGATAGATAGATAGATAGATAGATAGATAGACAGACAGACAGACAGACAGACAGACAGACAGATAATAGATAGATAGACAGACAGACAGATAATGGACAGACAGACAGACAGACAGACAGACAGACAATAGATAGATAGATAGATAGATAGATAGATAGACAGACAGACAGACAGACAGACAGACAGACAGACAGACAGACAATAGATAGATAGCTAGATAGATAGACAGACAGACAGACAGACAGACAGATAATAGATAGACAGACAGACAGACAGACAGATAATAGATAGATAGATAGATAGACAGACAGACAGACAGACAGATAATAGATAGATAGACAGACAGACAGACAGACAGACAGACGATAGATAGATAGATAGATAGATAGATAGATAGATAGATAGATAGACGATAGATAGATAGATAGATAGATAGACAGACAGACAGACAGACAGATAATAGATAGATAGACAGACAGACAGATAATGGATAGACAGACAGACAGACAGACAGACAGACAGACAGACAATAGATAGATAGATAGATAGATAGATAGATAGATAGATAGATAGATAGATAGACAGACAGACAGACAGACAGACAGACAGACAGACAGACAGACAGACAGACAGACAGACAATAGATAGATAGCTAGATAGATAGACAGACAGACAGACAGACAGATAATAGATAGACAGACAGACAGACAGACAGATAATAGATAGATAGACAGACAGACAGACAGACAGACAGATAATAGACAGACAGACAGACAGATGATAGATAGATAGACAGACAGACAGATAGAAGATAGATAGATAGATAGACAGACAGACAGACAGACAGACAGACAGACAGACAGACAGACAGACAGATAATAGATAGATAGACAGACAGACAGACAGACAGACAGACAGACGATAGATAGATAGATAGATAGATAGATAGATAGATAGATAGACAGACAGACAGACAGACAGACAGACAGACAGATAATAGATAGATAGACAGACAGACAGATAATGGACAGACAGACAGACAGACAGACAGACAATAGATAGATAGATAGATAGATAGATAGATAGATAGATAGATAGATAGACAGACAGACAGACAGACAGACAGACAGACAGACAATAGATAGATAGCTAGATAGATAGACAGACAGACAGACAGACAGACAGATAATAGATAGACAGACAGACAGACAGACAGATAATAGATAGATAGACAGACAGACAGACAGACAGACAGACAGATAATAGACAGACAGACAGACAGATGATAGATAGATAGACAGACAGACAGATAGAAGATAGATAGATAGATAGATAGATAGACAGACAGACAGACAGACAGACAGACAGACAGATAATAGATAGATAGACAGACAGACAGACAGACAGACAGACAGACGATAGATAGATAGATAGATAGATAGATAGATAGATAGATAGATAGATAGATAGACAGACAGACAGACAGACAGACAGATAATAGATAGATAGACAGACAGACAGATAATGGATAGACAGACAGACAGACAGACAGACAGACAGACAGACAGACAGACAGACAATAGATAGATAGATAGATAGATAGATAGATAGATAGATAG
>CM077205.1:38216498-38391498 GCA_039654625.1 Rhinogobio ventralis | reverse complement strand
CACAGGAATAAATTACATTTTAAAATATAGAAAATATAGAAAACCATTATTTTAAATTGTAATAATATTTCACAATTACAGTTTTTTCCTGTATTTTTGATCAAATGATCAAATGATGAGCAGACAAGACTTCTTTCAAAAACATTAAAAATAGTAATGTTTCAAAACTTATATATATGTGTGTGTGTGTGTGTGTGTGTGTGTGTGCGTGTGTGCGTGTGTATGTGCGTGTGTATGTGTGTGTGTGTGTAAAAAGTGGTGCCTTTTCTTCTACCCATCCAAAACTCACCACCAAAGCCGTGCTAGTATGCTGTAGGTGGTTGCCAGGGTGTTGCTATGGTTGGTTCTGTTTAATTGGCTTATTCATATACCATGGTACTGTAAGGTACTTCAGAGTGTTCTAATCTATTGTGTTCTAAACATGGTATTGTACTTTTTTGTAATAGTAATTTTTTACCAAAAAAAAATGTTTGCAAACTCATTACCCATTGTTACTATATTTTTTTCAACTGTTCTAATTCATTAGTGATATATACACTCACCTAAAGGATTATTAGGAACACCATACTAATACTGTGTTTGACCCCCTTTCGCCTTCAGAACTGCCTTAATTCTACGTGGCATTGATTCAACAAGGTGCTGAAAGCATTCTTTAGAAATGTTGGCCCATATTGATAGGATAGCATCTTGCAGTTGATGGAGATTTGTGGGATGCACATCCAGGGCACGAAGCTCCCGTTCCACCACATCCCAAAGATGCTCTATTGGGTTGAGATCTGGTGACTGTGGGGCCATTTTAGTACAGTGAACTCATTGTCATGTTCAAGAAACCAATTTGAAATGATTCGAGCTTTGTGACATGGTGCATTATCCTGCTGGAAGTAGCCATCAGAGGATGGGTACATGGTGGTCATAAAGGGATGGACATGGTCAGAAACAATGCTCAGGTAGGCCGTGGCATTTAAACGATGCCCAATTGGCACTAAGGGGTCTAAAGTGTGCCAAGAAAACATCCCCCACACCATTACACCACCACCACCAGCCTGCACAGTGGTAACAAGGCATTATGGATCCATGTTCTCATTCTGTTTACGCCAAATTCTGACTCTACCATCTGAATGTCTCAACAGAAATCGAGACTCATCAGACCAGGCAACATTTTTCCAGTCTTCAACTGTCCAATTTTGGTGAGCTTGTGCAAATTGTAGCCTCTTTTTCCTATTTGTAGTGGAGAGGAGTGGTACCTGGTGGGGTCTTCTGCTGTTGTAGCCCATCCGCCTCAAGGTTGTGCGTGTTGTGGCTTCACAAATGCTTTGCTGCATACCTCGGTTGTAACGAGTGGTTATTTCAGTCAAAGTTGCTCTTCTATCAGCTTGAATCAGTCGGCCCATTCTCCTCTGACCTCTAGCATCAACAAGGCATTTTCGCCCACAGGACTGCCGCATACTGGATGTTTTTCCCTTTTCACACCATTCTTTGTAAACTCTAGAAATGGTTGTGCGTGAAAATCCCAGTAACTGAGCAGATTGTGAAATACTCAGACCGGCCCGTCTGGCACCAACAACCATGCCACGCTCAAAATTGCTTAAATCACCTTTCTTTCCCATTCTGACATTCAGTTTGGAGTTCAGGAGATTGACTTGACCAGGACCACACCCCTAAATGCATTGAAGCAACTGCCATGTGATTGGTTGATTAGATAATTGCATTAATGAGAAATTGAACAGGTGTTCCTAATAATCCTTTAGGTGAGTGTATATATAGTTCATCCAGGTGGATGCTGTACATTGGTGGTGGTTGAGGAGATCCATATAAAGCGCTTTGAGTACCCAGAAATGCGCTATATAAATGTAACAAATTATTATGATTATTATATTTGAATGATTTTTTTTTTTACATTTATTTATAGTTTATTGCTTGAAAATAATGACACCACACAGCCAGTTTTATACCATATTAAGCCATAAAGGGAAAGAATTAATGCAGCAACTTATGAAGAGCCTTCACTCACTCACATCAATGACTGTTAAACTCTCATCCGCTGGAGTGAGGCTCAGCTGTAGTCAGGAGGGCACGTTTACCCTCAGATTTACCCACGGAAACATTCCATTAAAGTCATTAGTCTGGTCGAGCGGAACTGTACAGTGCTTTTGACAGCACTGGCAGATGCTAATTTAACGCTCACTGTGACACACATGCAAAAGCCAGTGTGTTTTCTGTGATGGAAAGGCTGCTTAGTCTTTTATTAGTGGGAACGGTGAAGAAAACCAATGAGAGTCTAATGAACTGGCATTCATCAGAGGGGCTGAACTTGAGTGTTTTTGTCTTTGTTAAGATAAGCATCACTAGAACTATTGCGAGAAACCACTAACCATAAATATTAAACTTAATTGAGTAAGGTACTGTGTTAGACAATCAGACAATCATTAATAATCTTTACTGATTAATGAACAGGTCAATAAACGTTATACAACACTGCATGTATGTGGATTTAGCAGACAGCCAATGGTTTCTCTCCCATGGCACACATGCACTGCTAAATTCAGGCGGCATTCCATGGCACAAATAGATGGAGTGTTGGTGAACAGCTGCAGTAGCTGAGGTATAGCCATCTAACCTCTGCTGACCCCAGACACTCACGTACACACACACTTCCAGGACTATATTTAAACCTAACAGAGACAACGGGACACTGGACATCTGCTGAACGCCGGTAGCTCTTTCACTACATTGTTAAATGGCTCATCCCTATCTAATGTAAAAATGGACACAGACACACAGAGGGACAGACGAGGGATCTGTGCCCTTATAGACGGGCACGTTGGCAGCAGGTATTCTCAGCTCTGACGACACAATTGAAATGTACTTTAGTGATTGATTTGATAATTCTGTGCTGTTTAATAAATAAAAATTGCAGTTTTATAATGTAATTAAATGCATTATTTAATTGCATTAATTGTTTTATTTAATCATTTTATTTTATAAAAACATTTTATTTAATATTTAAATTAAATTACATTTAATTAAATTTAATTATTTTTGTATTTTATTGTATTTATATTATTTATTTATTTTTATTTTATTCATTATTTTATTTGTATTTATTTATTTTTAATTTAATTTATTTTATTTGATAAATTCTATTATTTTGTAAAAACATTTTATTTAATATTTAAATTAAATTACATTTAATTAAATTTAATTATATTTGTATTTTATTTATATTATTTATTTATTTTTATTTTATTCATTATTTTATTTGTATTTATTTATTTTTAATTTAATTTATTTTATTTGATAAATTCTATTATTTTATACAAATATATATTTTATTTTGTTATTTTAGGTTTACTTTATATTAACTAATCACTATATAATTGAAAAAAGTGGTCAATTGTATTAAGTCGATTAATTATCCTTAAAAATGTACAATATTCTTATACAGTATTCTTACTTAACTTCTCATAATTCTTTTATTTGAGTTTACCCAGTTCTCCTTTATCATGTACCAATGAATAATGTTTCTCAGGTTATCTTCATGCATCTCTTGGAAGAAGTGGGAGTGGCCACAGGATGGTCTCGTCGGCTGCCATTGGCTGAGCTCCACAGAAGGCGGGACCTAATCAACCCCCACTACTCATCCATACAGCCTTCAGTAACTCAGCACACTGAAGCGCTTTGTCTCTATTGTGATCAAACCACACGAGGTGAAGAACTACAGGAACATAAAGCACCAGAAACACTGGAAACTTAAACCCAGAACATCATTTCTCATCTTTAGATCAGGAGCTCATTGACCAGTAAGTAACACATGTTCATTGGCAATGTCTTTTTTAATTATTATTATTATTATTATTATTATTATTTTATTAAAAAAAGTTGTCTAGTGTTGAGATGCATAAGATTAAATTTGGTTAAATGTGAAGTTATTGTGGATTCAAATGTAACACTTTTGATTTCCTTTGTGCTGGTCTTAAAGTGCAGGACTGTATTTTAACTATAAGTATATGTTTCTTTTATTTACTTTGTATATTGGCCTGTGACGTCACGTTTTTTTGGGGGGATACACCTCTAATGAAGAACATTCTTTCAGTTTATGATTTAAAGAGATTTATATATTTTTGTGTGAAAATTAATTAAAAAAGGTAAAAGCTGAAATAAATAAAAGTAAATATTAGTAGTTAATATAAATTAATTTTATTATTAGTGATAATATAAATTTCAAACGCACACTATTATTAACTTTGGTTCATTTGTTGACATAATTTGATGTATTGCAATAGTCTGAGGTGCATTCTGCTGTCCTCAGCATTAGAAGAATCATTATCTGCTTGATGACTGACAGAGCTTATAAATAAGGCCAATCCTTTTGATAAGTGTTGAAAATGATATGCGTAAAGATGCAGAAGTAGCTTATTTTCCAACACTTGCATGGATCAACAGGATCTCGTACCACGTGTTGTGTCCTTCAGTTACCTCTCCAAATTGGGTTTGTCTCCTAGCTGAGCGTAAGAGAGTGTACTTGCGTTTTCGTTCATGGCAGTGTATTGAATATTGGCATGCCAGATGGCCTGTGAGGATGTCAGATCTGAATCTCTGGGTTCTCTGGACCTTATGCTCATCAGTCAGGGAATGAGGGGTCAGAGGTCGGGGAGAAAGTGAGAAATCATCAGCAGAAGGTAAAACTGAATGGTTGCAAAACCTCGAAGCTATCACTGTAAACCCTAACGCTCAAAATAATGAATTGGTTTGAGTGGAGCCAACTCAAATTAAACAAATGAACTTCTATGAGTATTTAGAACTTTCTTTTTCTTTTGAGTTCTCAAAACTGACACATTTTGAGTTTTATGAACTTGTTTCTTTTATTTAGACGAACTTAAATTTAACCGAAACTGGGCTGGGATTTCTATTTCCCAGCATGCTTTGCCATAACACTCAAAAGGGACAGTAAATGCCCAAATGTTTTTTGTGTGCAAGATTAACGTTAAGTGGGAGATTTAGTAGTGTTTAATGTATTGTTATGCTAGTTTAGAAGAGTTTCTGTTATGTTGGTTTTTTTGTAGGGTTTCCATGTGACGAGTGGAGCGTGAGCTCAGTTTGAGAACAGATATACTGTGTTAAATGTATTATATTGCTGTCCTCATTTAGCAACTATGCTAATGCTACCAAAGCATTGTGTAAATTAGCAAGGTGGCATTTATTGAATTAGCTAATTAAATCTAGTCAAGTTTCCACTACTAAAAATGTGAGATTACATGATATTTTTAAGTTAAATGTATGAATTAGCTTACTCGAATATTTCAAGTTCAGAGCAATTAAAATGTGCAAGTTCTGCTTACTTAAACTTTAAATTTCTTAACCTAAAAAATGTAAGGCAACTGATTGTTTTGTCAACTTATTTGAGGTTACAGTGTAGACTAAAACTGTCACAGATTTGGATTTCATGTTATATTTGGGTTGTTGACGCAAGATAAAAATTTATATTGTCATCATTTAAAATGCAGTAAATGGTTAAACATTTCTTTGTCTTACATGAACCTGTTGATATAAAAACTGCTTTGTCTTTAGATTTTTTAAATGTTTTAAAATCTCAAAATTGTCCTATGGTGTGACCGTCTCAAGCAAGGTTCAATAAATTACAACTTTTATAAATTAAAAAGAAAAGCATACAAATTTGAATAAAATACCTTACATTTTACAAGTGTCTATTTTAGTAAATGACAATAATTTTTTTCATCCATATATCTCTAAAAGTGTAGGAACTTGATACATTTTGTCAGTGAAAACCATGTCCTCTGATGTGACACCATATCCTGATTTTGATAAGATTTTGTCTCAGACCATAGGACACATTTCAGTAAAAAGTTAGTGACCCCTTATATTTTCTCAAACATCAGACTTCACACTACATAGCAATATGCATTTTTTCTTCAAAAGTGGTGTTTTACAAAAAAGCATTTTTTTACTGCTTATTTCTCAAATACCCATTTGATGGATGGGGCAATACAGTGTGACGCACTTTGAATGTGTATGGACAGTAGCGATCAATCAATAGCTCACATGGTAGCCGATATCAGAAGAGGTGTGGCTATGATGAAGCAAAAATCAGTTTTTCAGTGAACTTCATTAGGGGATCTTTGCAATCAATGAACGTGAGTAAACAAGAATGTCCCAGAATTTTCTAGAGACAAAACGTGACATCAGCTGAACGTGCCTGGCTAATCGTATCCCTTCCTCAAACTTTGTCCTGGATGTAAACATTTGCATCCAGTGAGGTCAGAGTTTCTGCGTCTGTGCTGACAGACGAGAGGTCACCGACCTCACGCCCAAGGCCAGGCCATATGATTTGGTAGGATAGCGGTCATGTCTGGTTTGAGTGAGGAGTTCATTTATGTTGCTGTTATTCTCTGTACACTTGAGCCTGAAGTTGCCATGTGACATTTGTATTTATGCTTTTGAGTCAGGACCAAGATCACATGTGAATTTGTTTGTACATTTTTGTACGTCTCTATACAAAATGACATTTGATGAATTCATATTAAAATCGCCTCCTTGTGAAGTAGTTACGGTTGGGTTGGATATATTTATAAGGAATTGACTGGATTGTGCAAAGTGGGAGTTACGTACCAGAATCCAGTCAGGTGGATAAAGTGGGTGGATGGATAGAAACAAACAAACATAATACAGACAGAGTAAGTGTCACTGATCCTTATCTGTAAAATAAACCTCAGTTGGCAGTCTGGTAAAAAGCCATCATTGCACAGGGCAGGTCCTTCTAACCTCAAAGAGGTTGAATCAGTCCTGACAAAACATGGTACAAGCGGCTATTCTATGAAGTACCTTGGAGCATGAACATGGTATCAATAAGTCAAGTCACCTTTATTTATATAGCGCTTTATGCAATACAGATTGTTTCAAAGCAGTTACAGTGAAACAGGGAAATTATTCAATGACGCAAACAGAGTTCATTTCCACTGTACAGCAGCTCTACAAGAAAACAATGTCAATGTTCAGCTGAAGTCAGTGATTCAGTTCCATTGTAAAGATCATCAATTATTTAAGCAGTTACCATTGTTTTATTATTTTATAATGTTTCCTGGGGTGCACTTATAATGTTAGTATGAATTTTACATCAAAAAATTTCATAATTTAGATATGATTTTAGCCTCCTATTTAAACATTTAGCACATTTTTACTATTACAGTTCTCAAGGTTAACTAATCAAGAAAAGTGTTGATTATAGCATTATATTTAGATCGTGGCATGAAAGGTTGCAGTGATGATCATTGTAGCTGATCATGTTGAGCTCATGAATGCAGTGATCTCGTCATTGTAACTCGATTTCTGCTCTCTCACGAATGCTTTCATCATAACTAACAGAGCAAACACGATGTAAATAAGAGATTTGTTGATTATAACAGGAGTTTTGGCGCGAGTCCAGAACTCAGACACTGATAAACTCGCGCTGTTTGATTGACAGCTCCAGCGATTGTAAAGCGAGCGTTCTTTGATCGCTTTATATATAATTTATCACAGTTTAAATAACAGATTATTTTCATCTACTAAGAGTAACAATGTGAAGTTGAGCGTTTAGTCACTGGTTTGATTTACTGACACATAAACAAAGAACATCTGACTGTACATGAATCATCACATATCAGAAATCACTGGTCTCAGATCAGGCATCAGAATTAACACGGTTACTCACATGTTGTGGCATTACTGTCAAGTCCATATCGTAAAAGTCTGTTTGCAAAGCTTGCGCCGAAACTGTGACTGATTTACCAAAGAATCCACAGTGAAATGTAGCGAATACAAATAAATAATGCTCAACTGAGACATTCACATTGTTAAAAATAAATAAGCACATTCCTAGCATTAGGATCCTATGGAAGGTAATGTTATTTTTAGTCCAGTGATCCTGTATCGCTCTTCTCTCCTCGTCATCTCACTAACACGCCCGTGGGCGGGGCCAAAGTTGCAATGAAGTAGGTGTTGATCTTCTTCTGCAGAGGCGGTCTTTCACTGATCTATGATGTAATAATAGGCACATGGCTATGGGCTTGGTTACAATAAAAACAGTTTTTGGATTAACAAGGAAGTTTTCAGGTCTGAAACTTACAGGATGTTTTTATAGTATGATGACCTCTTATATGTCAAAAGCTCAAGGACATTTCTTCCCTTTAATTGAGCTCATTTAATCTATAAAGCAGTTCTGAAGAAACAGTGAAGTTCAGATGTTCAGTTCAATAGTGTCAGACAGTGAAGTGAAATCAAATCAGTAATATTGTTGAATATTAAGTGTCCCCAACTATAAGCACGCCAGAGGCGACTGTATTATAGTAGCACCACCACATTATTTATTTTTAAGGTGTACAGTTACCAAGTGCTTGGTGTGGTTAACATCAGGGCTAGCGGGACTTTGTTTGAAGAGCGTTTGTCGTGAAAGTGTTGAACCTCAGTTTACCCCCAGAAGCCTCTGGGGCATTAATGTAAAATGGTGGGCAGGTGGCCTTTTGGCACTCAAATTGGCACTTGTTGACCCTCTGTCTTGCACATAAAGAGAAGAATGAATGTTTGTTGTCTGGTTGTAGATGTGCTATACACTTGCTTTAGATTGCTTTTTGAAACTGTTTTAGAAAGTAAAGAATGGTTTGTAGTAGAGAATTTAAAACAGCAATCTAGTGCTATGTGAAACCTTCATCTTTGAATGTTGAATTATTTTAGTTCAGGACCAATTTAAAAGGTACAGGCTACCTCATCTATTAATTGGAAGCTCGCAGGAGGAGGCATTTAGTCTCAGGGTGTCAATTATATGTGATTCACTGTTTGTGAAACAGTTCAGCCTGCCTAATTAAAAGCTCCCTTGTGCAAGCATGAATTTAATTGACATTATCCACGTCTTTCAAATGATTTCCTATACTCATCATCATCACCATGGTCAAATCACATTCAATAGCGTGATGTCACTGTTTGCAGATGTTGACGGCCACACTTGCTACCCAACCATGCACAACCAGTTAAGCATTTTAAGTGGTTAAAGCCTGTTATCTGCCGCCTCGACACACACAGACACTCACACTTAAGGTGACTGTCAATCATCTGTGGGAACCAGATGTGGGAGTTTTGTGGTCGGTCCAGGTCAGAGATTTTGAGGAGAGATGAAATGATGTGGAATAATTGTCTATCAAATATATACACCTCACAAAATGACTTTGTTAATCACACATTTGATTCTTAAAAGTGTTCCTGATGATAATGAGCTATTTCAGTAGGTTCGTCAGAACTCTCTTGATTGGAAATAATATCACAGCATTTATTTTCATCAAGAGGTGCATTAATTTTTGGTCCAGATCTTGTATTGCCAATGCAAGAGCCAGCCATGCATAATATCATTGCGCCGCTGCACCCATGGTACGGCAGCAAAGTTCCTGGATTATTACGCAGGAATGAGAGTATAGTCCCTAGCCATATCGGTCTAGAAAATTGCAACTTTTCATTTTCCGTCGGTCTTAGTACACGATGTAACTATACACATCACAACATGTAAATAGGATAATGTTGGCGTTATTTTGTCACTTATTGAGCAGTAGGCTAGCTGGAGCCGTTTACCTCCAGTCTTTGTGCTAAGCTAGGCTAGCGGTGGGTGCGTCATGGAGATGAGAATGGTATGTATGGACTCTGGGGGATACGGTGACTAAGCTAAAGTCCCAAAAAGTCGGCGTGTTCCTTTAAGCATTTGCCTATTTAAATCCAAACAGTGTTTTTTTTTTTTGTGTGATATATATATATATATATATATATGTATATGTATGTGTATAAAACTTGTATTGACTAGTGCAACAATGTAAGAAACATTTTAATTTATGGTTATATAAAAATGTTTCTTACATTTTCTTTTTCATAAATTCCCATCATTTATCCCTAGAAAACTCCTCAGGGAAAATCATGATGCTTATGATACCGTGGTCCGTGTTCAACCCCAAAATGGTTTCAGATGAGTCATATTTGCTACTGTTGAAAAGGGAACATCTAAACATGGTGTGTTTTGCATGTGAAGTGCCAGACCTTCCACATCAGCAGGCATGGGCTTCAGGAGCTGAGCCTGCCAACCAATCAGAGCAGAGGTTGTGTTCTCTCTGCTATTGGCGTCAAGAGCTAAGATGTTTTAGACTTATACCTTGTAAATAAAGCTCCCGACCCAAAGCATTTGCACTTGATGTGTGGGAAAAAAGCAGTTTATTCTAATTTAAAGTTTATAATTGAATCCACCTCCTTGACTCCAGCAGCCTCATAAAATAGATTCAGAAAGGCGATTGTTCACTCGTGCATGAGGCGTTTTTAAAATTTGTCTGTAGATTTTGGCTAGAGTCAATCTTGTCCTGTTTCTTGACCCTAGTTTGAGTTGTTGGTTAGTGTGACGTCTATATTATTGTGAATGTACAGCCCTTTTGATAAGGCAGCACTTGTTGAATGGACATCAAGGACAGTGCATTGTGTGAAACAGCTGCAAGGGATGATAAAAATGGCAAATGCGTGATCTCTTAATACTGTGCTTTACACCTGAGTTATCGTATTTCAAAAAGTAGTCCTTGAATATTAACCCCATAATTGCCTTTTATCCAATTTGTTACTGTGTATTTGCTAATTATTATTATGCACTTTTACATCCTCATTTTCTGACCATCTACTGACCTTCCTGCGTCTGTCAAAAAGTTGGAGCTAAATTGATCTGATCAGACATATTTAATAGCCTCGAGCTCAATCTTTGTGGCTAAACTCAGCATTAAGCAGTGTTAGGGCTGCCAAAAACGTGTATCGCATGCAGGCGACGTCAGGAATCCATACCTCACATATCATCATCGTGTGAAATTCAAGCTCCTGTTAGAATGTACAGCCCCTTTGGACCCCAAAGAAGAGCTGCTGTTTGTAATGCCCGATCAAAAACTTGTCCCGTTATCATGTTGCGTCTGTTCCTGTAAGTACAGTGCTAATTGAACAATACCTCAGCGAGGATAAAATGTGCGGGATAATGTACATTCAGCTGGTCATCATCGCACAGTGAACCCTAACGGGGTGATCGGGTTATTTGCACGGATTTGTTTTTGCAATATTGACTGTCTTAAGGCACATTATCCAACTTTGTCTGGGTATTTAGTGATGCTAAAATAAAAGCTGTTCACCAAAGCTGCATTTATTTGATTAAAAATACAGTGGAAACAGTAATATTGTGAAATATTATTACAATTTGAAATATCTAATAATCTGATTTCTGTTTGAATATAAATGTAATTTATTCCTGTGATCAGAGCTGAATTTTCAGCATCATTACTCCAGTCTTCAGTGTCACATGATCCTTCAGAAACCATTTCTTATTGAAATCTTATAGTGAAATCTTATCTTATAGTGTCTTCACTGTAACTTTTGATCAATTTAATGTGCCCTTGCAGAATAAAAGTATTAATTTCTTAAAAAAAAAGTCTTATTGACCCCAAAGTTTTGAATGATAGTATCATTTAGACTAGGGATGCACGATATATCAGCCACCATATCGGTATCCGCCGATATATGTTCATTTTCAATATTATCGTTATCGGCACGATAAGAAAATTTGGCCGATATATTAAAGCCGATAAATAATGGATTATTTCCTTCAGCTGAGACACTTCAGATGCGCACTGTTCGCCATGATGGGTTTGAATTGCTTGAAATATGATTGGAATCATTTTGAAAATGAAAATACAGTTCAGAGCAACATGTGCAGCACAAGTCTGTCATATCGGCTACATAAAATTATAATAAAAACATTATAATTGTGTGTTTGGGACATGGTGAGACTTTAGTTTTTTTAATCAAGCTCTCAAAAATGATATAAAAATGTATATTTAGATCTATCGGCCAATATATCGGTTATCGGCTTTCAAATATACAGAGTTATCGGTTATCAGAATCGTCCAAAATTGGCATATCGGTGCATCCCTAATTTATACAATATCAGTTTAACTATTTTGATGTTTAAGACCACATACATCAACATGGTACAATTCATAATCAGGTACATAATATTTGGAAAAGTTACCATGGCACTCTGACACAACATGTTGCTAGTAGTTTTAAATGTAATAGTGTTGGAATCTCATGTCTGCATCATCAGGACTAGACTCAAGACTTTCCTCAATTATCAGGCCGTAAATGAACACACTCATACGGTTCTTCACTGTGTGTGTGTGTTAAATTTATCGTGACAGCTGGGCGTCTCAATGGCCCTACTATTCAGTGGACTAAAAACCTCAATCATAAAATAAACAGTGACGTGGTAAATATTATTGAGCCTCCATTTTTCCAGGGAATGTGAAGAGCCTGTTCGCTGAAGAGCGAGAACATCTGCTGGCCTAAAATGACACCTGGTGGGCTGCGTCTCATTGTTGCCATTGAAAACTGATGACTTGATAGCATGCATAAATGGAAATTAGGTCTCAGGGGGAACTGGTAACACTAAATTGCTGAATAATCCTGGTGATTTATTTAGTTGACATTTCTTTAGGTGGCCGCACTGCTTTAACTGAACAGCCAAGTGGTAGTGATGTAACTGATCAGAGATGGTTTCTAGAGTGAATTTGTGCATTACTGATGTTGTAAAGAGGAATCCTAATAGGAAGAAATGAAATTTTCCATCAGACTTAATTAACATGGACAGATACCCTTAAGTATAGATTGTTTTTGGACACCAATACACTGTCAGAGAAAAAGATACAGCGCTGTCACTGGGGCGGTACCCTAAGGTACAAAAGCAAAAAGGTACTCTTTAAATTGACCTTTTTAATCATACCCAATACCTAAACTTAACAACTACCTTACTAACTATTAGTAAGCAGTAAATTAGGAGTTTATTGAGGCAAAAGTCGTAGTTAATAGGGAGAACTGAACCCTAATCTAAAGTGTGACCTTTTTCTTTAATATTTCTAATTAGCTTTATTTAATATCAGTTTAGTACTTCACCTTATCCTTATTTATTTCAGTTAATTTCCTAGGAAACATTTTTAATTTTCATGTCACTTTCTCAAATAATATTTACATTTTATTTGATTTCAGTTAGTGAAAATGATTTCTAACCCTCATCCTTCTATCGGGTCATTTTGACCCGAAACTCATTTTTAAAATTGAGTGTTCATTAGAGTGGTCCAAGACCCTAGGACTTTTGTCACGCTTGAACCATGAATGCACAAAAAATTACTGGATTTGAGGAGTTTTGTTGTTTCAAATTTAAAAAAGTAACAAATCCTTTCCTCGTGGGTCAATCTGACCCCCTTAGGAATGAATGGAATTCCAGTTCTTTTAACCCTAATTGATAGAGTGTGTAGCTTTTCATTTCTTAAACAACCATTTAAGAGGTGCGTCAATAATGATCCAATCAATGACTCGTATAGTTGCATTTTTTAATTGTTGCCAAAATCTTTATCCTTTTCAGCATCTTGTACAACACACACAGAACTGTGGGATATTGACTGCTTCCACCATGGAACCTGCCAGATCAGAAATGAGTATCCTACCCAATGGGAAAGGTCATGACCTGGGAGAGGAAATGTGCATGCCGATGAAGACTATGATGGAGGAAGAACAGTAAGCACTTTTGCATCACTCTAATCATTCAGTTTTATCAAAGACTTTGGATATACAAAGACGGTGCACTTGTATTTCTATGAATAGGAGAAATGTGACGGAAAAAGCCCCGCCTTCTAAATGAAAGAGCCAATCGCTGATTGATAAAGCAATTGCATCACTGCAGCTGTCGTTAAAAGCTGTGGTTGCTATAGAAACAGGCAGTGTTCTGACACACTTATGACTAGAGATGCACCGATCGATTGGCCAGGACGATGGGTCGGTTTAATTTCCCACACATGCACGCGTGACGCTCACGGTGTTACTATATGACGGCATGAACACATGAACTTCATCTCCAGAGCTGCTCTGAGAGTCACTTAATGAGCATTTTGCCGTTTAATTTGAGAAAAACTATTGTCATATAATATACACACAGAAACTCAAGATCTTCACGGCAACCTGTCAAAATAAAAGTTTGGTTTAACTTATGACAGAAATATATTACTATTGTATATGTACTATTGTATTACTATTATACAGTAAAACGTATTTCTTAATGTAATTCTACTACTAATAATAACAACAATACAATAATTATTAAAACTTTATTTTTAAAGGAATAATCAAATGTTATAATTTTAACAGTAAACCTCTGCTGTGCAGCACTTTGTTTGCCAAAAAAAATGAAAGTTTTTTTAAAAATTGAATTTGATCAAAAATAAATTAGCGTTTTATACCTTCATTTGATTACCAGAAAAACTAAAATACACAACACAGAATTTCTGAAAAAAACAAAAATAAATAATTTGTATTAATTCAATTAATTAGACATGTTTTTGATTACATCATTAAAATGGAATCCAGAAAAATTTAAATGGAAAAACAGAATTTGGAAAGAAATAAAATGGAATTTTGGGAATTTTTGGGAAAAAATTAATTCTCAAACAGCTTGTGAGTCGCAAGTCCCAAAATGAGTGGCTTACTGCACTTAAATGGTCAAACGGTCTTGGCGAGTATTCAGTTAAAGAATATCGGTGCATCTCTACTTATGACTGCACGTGCATCACTGAAAAAAAAAAATTTTTTGTCATGATTTGAGCATTTAGAAGCAAAATTTAGGAGACAGTTGTTGTCAGATTTTCATTGGTGACTTCAAATATGAAATTTAATCCTAAATTTGGTAAACAGCTTTTGAGAATTTGATGCTTCCCCATTCAAAGAGATAGGAGCTGCACTCGCATGACTGATATAGCTGCCCGAGAGGCATTTCAAAGATGGCCGCCGAGTGAAATTACTTGATTTATAGGGAACATTTTGATTTTCATTGTCATGTGGCAGTAAGATAAATGAAATGCACAATTAAATTATATCCAAAAACCACTAGAACAATGTTATATATTTTGTTGACTTGTGTACTTGCATTATCCCAAACGTTTCCAAGAATGTTTAAATCCAGAGAAATTTCAACCAGGACACGGACCGTGCATCGCCTATCAATGACATCATACCCGCGTTACCCTCGATTTCCATGGAAACACCAAAGACGCTTTAATATATGATGTGTTTTATTAGACAGGCGAGCAACTGTTTGGATCATTCATCGACAGAAAACTAATCATTGTTCTACAGCTCAACACAGTTAGTCTTATTGTTTAAATCTGGTTTTCTTGATTTACCGCAAGTACCATGTTTTACCCACCTAATATCGCTCTAGCTCACTGCAGTGTGAACAAGTTCTCATAGTAGCACCGACCAAACGCACAGTGTAGCATTATAACATAACTCACAACACACTCAAATGTGTGTAATATGATAAAACAGCGCTGCGTTGCCCCACATACACATGAGCGGAAGAAGTGGAAGCGCTCGTCTGCGGCAGAATAAAAGCTCTGCGAAGTCAATCAAGCTATGCCTTTGTTTTGAATAAACGACCTCTAGTGGCAAAAAATTACGTATTGTGATTTTATTTGCATGTGACAGGACGTGTTTGCTTTCTCATCTACCACCTGCATAGAGAACCAGGCCATTTTAAATAACTGGTTTTGCTATATTAGCATGTTTTCCCTGCTTTCTCAATCAGAACAGACTTGCAACTTCTGTACTGAGGTCAATGCAAACTTTATTTGTAGCTTACATTTGTATATTTCTCAAAGCACATTTACCTTCTGGCATGGTGTGTTGACTTGTGGGTTTGTCTAAGTGCATGTTTACCCTCTTCTCTGCTCCTGCTCGGTGATGGACCCACTCATACTCTCTGTCAACCCTCAGAAATGGTACCCATCACGGCAGGTACGTCAATAACACAAAGCAGATGGCGTTAGTCAAAGTGGAAGTTAGCTGATGATCAAGATCATTTTCAATTAAATGTCCACTGTCTTCCATCCAACAGATTTGATGATCCTGACAGCACACTCGCCGAGAACATTGAGTTCCTGCCCAACGGTGAAAACAAGAAGCCACGTTTCACTGATGTAAGTATGTGCAACTCTCAAGTAACCAATAGCATATCACGAATAGCACGTAGAAACTAAAGGATGTGTTGATGTTAGTCTATGTAGCAGTACTGCTGGTGTTTTTGTCTGTTTTAGTTGCTTATCAGTCTCATTTCCTCTCTCAGTTTGAGGGGAAGACCTCATTTGGCATGTCAGTCTTCAATTTGGGCAATGCCATTATGGGCAGTGGGATTTTGGGATTGGCCTACGCAATGGCCAATACTGGCATACTGCTTTTCTTGTAAGTGAAATACCTTCATTACCCTCTTAATGACAAATTGGCTGCATTGTTCTATGTTTGTTCTGATGTGAATCATCTCATAGTCATGCAAATAGACCTGTCACATCCAGCCCTCAATGAATCAGCATTTTAACGTCATCTAAATGTCAAGCGTTTGGCAGCCCATTGGCTGTCTAATTGCCATGGTAATTAAAGTATTGCTCTACATCTGTTATGCTCTTGAATAATTGAGTGTTTCCTTTTGGAGGCTGTTAATGTTCATGAACATGGGTGTACCAGACAGGATTTTCTATGGAAAAGATCCGCACACTGATTGCATTCTGTTAAAGTACATGCAAACCTCCGTTTGGCTTTTCTAGAAAACCTCTACTCTTTTTTTCATTGGCTTTAAAGTACTTAAAATGGAAAATTATAAACAACTCTTCAAATTATGTATGGCAATAAAATAATTTAGATGGTTAAATTAAGTTTATATACATACATTAATATTAATATATACATTTTTGTATGTCAGGCCACCAACCAAATAGTGTGTATATATATATAGTCAAACCAAAATGTATTCAGACACCTTCAACATTTCTCACATTATCACAGTTTATTCGCTATAGTTTAGAAAATGGTAATAAAATATGACAAGAACTCGGAGTTAAACTGTGTCAGAACTAATTCATCTTGATAATGTCAGATAATGTTGATAGAAAGGTATGTAATGGATCACAATCAACCAATCAGCTGATAAATTTAACTACACAATTAGATAATACCAATTTTGCTCAACCAATGACCAAGCAATGCTTCATTTTGTTCAGTCTGTGGTGTAAAAGATCAATTAATAGTTAGTAAGGTAGTTGTTAAGTTTAGGTATTGGGTGATTTAAGGGATGTAGAATATGATCATGCAGAATAAGGCATTAATATGTGCTTTATAAGTGCTAATAAACAGCCAATATCCTAGTAATATGCATGCTAATAAGCAATTAGTTAATAGTTAGAATCGGACTTATGTAAGTATGTGCAATATATATATATATATATATATATATATATATATATATATGTATGTATGTATGTATGTATGTATATATATAAAAAATAAGTATATATATATAAATATAAATGTATAAATATAAATTAAGTTTATATATACTAATTCATGCTAAACGTACTGGCTTCTACCATACCTCCTAGCTATATGTATGCTATGCGCAACTGAAAAATGCTATATGTTGACTAGCAGTAGTTACTAAATACAGTTTTTTTCCAAAGAGTAGAGGAGAAAGGCTAACACATGCATTTGTGTTAGCTCCCATTTAATGTTTATTTCCCACCTTCTTAAAATTTTCCACTCGTTAGCTCCACCCCCTCTCGTCTATCCACGGCCCCAGAAAGGCCATGACCTGGGCTGGCCACGCCTCCTCTGTTCTCCAGACACATCCTTCTTTTTAGGATCACCCTGCCCCCATCCAAATATAGTTGTTATATTTGGTTTCCTCTCTTGGTTTGACTGGGGGAGGAGAGCGGGGAGACGTCTGAGGCGTCCTCCGTTCCAGTCAGGTTACAGGGAATTGAATACTACTGATCAAATGACCGAACAGGCCAGGACTGCTTCCTCCAAAGATAGTCTTATTTCCAGACATATAACAATAAATTTAGTGGTAGAAACCTCACACTCGCCTCTTGGAAGGCAGTTTGATCAAGTCCAGAGGACACATGTTTCTGATGTTGCCTTTATATTAGCCTAACACTTATAGTCCCATTTAATATTTAAATAGCCATTAAAATACAACTGCTAATAAACAAACATCACAGTAGTTAATCATGTGATGGGCAAATAAATGCAGCACAACAGGCCCTGTTTACACCTGGTATTAAGATGTGTTCTGGTTGATCGGATCACAAGTAGACGAGGCAGACACATACCCGTTTACACCTGGTGTTTTAATCCATCTCTTTTGTCCACTTTTAACCACTTCTGTCCTGATTTCTTCGAGGGGAGGGTTTATGGGCGGGTAAATGTATGGGTTTTTTCAGATCTAATAGGCAAAATCAGCTCGTGCGATTTACATATGAACGCGCCCAGAGATGATGGGAAAACACTACAGAGAGCATCAGCTTTAGTTTCTGCTCTGACAGACGCAAGACCAGCCGAATGCTGTGAGTGTGTGTTAGAAATCAGGAATGTGAGAGAACATTGTGTTTGGCACGTTTTTGCATCTTCAAACCAAACTTGGGTCTCCAGCTGGCAAAGTTTAAATCCTGTCTGGCTAGTCGTCCCATAATGCTTCCGCATTAGGTCAGTAGGTGGTCTTTTAGTGGCTGTTTGTGTGCATCTGACCACATGAGCGTTTACACTAAGAAAGTAATGTGTTTTCGACTACCTCTGGAAGTGGTCGAAAGTGGACAAGCTCAAAACGTTTTAGACTCCGTTTACACCTGTATTTTGCATCGTCCACTTGTGGTCAACCAAAACGCATCTTAATACCAGGTGTTAAAAGGGAAATGGTCGATGCAAATTCACATAATTCTATTGTAGATGTGTTGAAGCTGTTGAAGTCAAAAGTCCATGAGAACATCCATCTCGTTTGAATACAGTCGTTCCAGAGTTGTTCATCATTGTTAATTACTTGCCATTTATCAGGTACTTGTCATCCAAATGGACTTGCAATAGACTAAATTCAGGGACAGTCTGCCTCCCGCGGTGAAGCATTGTGAAAGTGTCCTGAAAGTACAATAATCGCTTTGCAAGAGACTTCCACTATTGTGTAGCTAAAGCTTTTATCAGATATTTGCCCTTCTGAAAGCTGGCATACTCAGACTTTCCATGACTTAAGCTAACAGAAAAGAGCTGGATGAATCAGTAAAATCGCTCTGTGGTGTGTTTGATCATGGGCTTTCATAGAACAGTTTATCAGCAGACGTACTTTTTTGGTTCCAACACAAATACTGGCGCTTTCCCAAGATTCATTCAGCAGTAAATCTTACTCAACAGCACTAATGCATCTTAAATAAGTATAAGGCACTGTACACTTTATTATAAGGCAGAAATAATGTATGCAGTGCACTCCAGCTATAGACTTTATATTATATTTGAGTGGTTTTAATAGTGTGCTGGACTCCTAACCACATGCTGCTCCATAGGGATGTGTGTACTGAAGGTCATTTCAGATAAAAGGTCAGCTAAATGTCAGTTTAGTAAGTAGAATGTAGTACATTAATCTCCAATAGAGGAACTTTCTTACTACTTCTTGCCAGATTACTTGGGTGAACTTCTAAATAAACCATATATGAAGCATGTGCAGATTTGAAGTGATGGCTGTGTTTTGTCTTCAGGTTTCTCCTCACGGCTGTAGCCGGACTGTCCTGCTATTCTATTCACCTCCTGCTGAAGTCTTCTGGTATTGTTGGTAAGATGAGCTACATTTTCTTAATCAGTTTGTTGTATTGTCATTTCCTAATCAGGTGTACAGATGCCTTGAAGTTAACACTGACACTGAGTTACAATTGCTGTCATTTTACCAGGAATTGCCTGGGATGGCTAAATATAGTGGAGAAAATGAGTGAATCTGGAGGAAGAAATTTTAACATGTAACCTAATACTAGTTTAATTAATGTGTGTGTATATATGTAAACTAAATATATATAAATATACACACACATGTTGGGTTTTCATGTTTTATGGGGTCATTTAGGCTTTCTATTTCAGATAAATGCTGTTCTTTTGAACTTTCTATTCATCAAAGAATCCTGAAAAAAATTTTACACAACTGTTTTGAACATTGATAATAATCATAAATGTTTCTTGAGCAGCAAATCATCATATCAGAATGATTTCTGAAGGATCATGTGACACTGAAGACTGGAGTAATGATGATAAATTCAGCTTTGATCACAGGAATAAATTACAGATTAAAATAATAAAACGTTATTTAATTATTTATTTTTAATTTAATATATATATGGGTTGTTGATGTGACATGGCATTTTCACTGTCACACAAGATAAAAATTAATATTGTCATCATTTAAAATGCAGTAAATGGTTAAACATTTCTTTGTCTTACATGGACCTGTTGATATAAAAACTGTCTTTAGATTTTTTACATTTTTGAGCCAAATCTCAAAACTGTCCTATGGTGTGACGGTCTCAAGCTTGGTTCAATAAATTTCAACTTTTATAAATTAAAAAGTGAAGCATAAAAATGTTAATAAATAGCTCAGGCATAATTTTGCAAGGACCCCGTTCAGGGTCATGTTACTGAAGCCCCATGAGGCGCCCATGACATGTGCACATGGTTAGTTTTTGTCTCAGAATTGTTGAAATATTTAACTTTTTTGGAACCACTATAAAAGGGTTAAGTTTTGTTGTCCTTTGGTGTGACACCCCTAAATTATATTTTTTAATTAAAAATGTATGTTAAACTACATAATCACAGGAAATTATGCAAATGTATCTTGCTAACTGCTAATGGCAGTTTTGCTACAAATAGCAAGTTCCTTAACTGATTCAAAACGCTGAAACATCCTATGCTGTGACAGAAAATGTCAACCGGTGTGACACCTGTACTGTCACACACCTGTACTGTCACACACCTGTACTGTCACACACCTGTGCTGTCACACATCTGTACTGTCACACACCTGTACTGTCACACACTGTCACACACCTGTACTGTCACACACTGTCACACACCTGTACTGTCACACACTGTCACACACCTGTACTGTCACACACTGTCACACACCTGTACTGTCACACATTGTCACACACCTGTGCTGTCACACACCTGTGCTGTCACACACCTGTGCTGTCACACACCTGTACTGTCACACACTGTCACACACCTGTACTGTCACACACCTGTACTGTCACACACCTGTACTGTCACACACCTGTACTGTCACACACTGTCACACATCTGTACTGTCACACATCTGTACTATCACACACCTGTACTGTCACACATCTGTACTGTCACACATCTGTACTGTCACACACCTGTACTGTCACACACCTGTACTGTCACACACTGTCACACATCTGTACTGTCACACACTGTCACACATCTGTACTGTCACACACTGTCACACATCTGTACTGTCACACACTGTCACACATCTGTACTGTCACACACTGTCACACATCTGTACTGTCACACACTGTCACACACCTGTAGTGTCACACACCTGTAGTGTCACACACCTGTACTGTCACACACCTGTACTGTCACACACCTGTACTGTCACACACCTGTACTGTCACACCTGTACTGTCACACACTGTCACACACGTCACACACCTGTACTGTCACACACCTGTACTGTCACACACCTGTACTGTCACACACTGTCACACACCTGTACTGTCACACACTGTCACACACCTGTACTGTCACACACTGTCACACATCTGTACTGTCACACACTGTCACACATCTGTACTGTCACACACTGTCACACACCTGTACTGTCACACACTGTCACACACCTGTACTGTCACACACTGTCACACATCTGTACTGTCACACACTGTCACACACCTGTACTGCCACACACTGTCACACACCTGTACTGTCACACACTGTCACACACCTGTACTGTCACACACGTCACACACCTGTACTGTCACACACTGTCACACACCTGGACTGTCACACACTGTCACACACGTCACACTGTCACACACCTGTACTGTCACACACTGTCACACACCTGTACTGTCACACACTGTCACACACCTGTACTGTCACACACCTGTACTGTCACACACCTGTACTGTCACACACCTGTACTGTCACACACTGTCACACACCTGTACTGTCACACACTGTCACACACCTGTACTGTCACACACCTGTACTGTCACACACCTGTACTGTCACACACCTGTACTGTCACACACCTGTACTGTCACACACCTGTACTGTCACACACCTGTACTGTCACACACTGTCACACACCTGTACTGTCACACACGTCACACACCTGTACTGTCACACACGTCACACACCTGTACTGTCACACACTGTAACACACCTGTACTGTCACACACCTGTACTGTCACACACCTGTACTGTCACACACGTCACACACCTGTACTGTCACACACTGTCACACACAGGTACTGTCACACACCTGTACTGTCAAACACGTCACACACCTGTACTGTCACACACCTGTACTGTCACACACTGTCACACACCTACACTGTCACACACTGTCACACACCTGTACTGTCACACACCTGTACTGTCACACACCTGTACTGTCACACACCTGTACTGTCACACACTGTCACACACCTACACTGTCACAGACTGTCACACACCTGTACTGTCACACACTGTCACACACCTGTACTGTCACACACGTCACACACGTCACACACCTGTACTGTCTCACACTGTAACACACAGGTACTGTCACACACTGTCACACACCTGTACTGTCACACATTGTCACACACCTACACTGTCACACACTGTCACACACCTACACTGTCACACACTGTCACACACCTGTACTGTCACACACTGTCACACACCTACACTGTCACACACGTCACACACCTGTACTGTCACACACCTGTACTGTCACACACCTGTACTGTCACACACGTCACACACCTGTACTGTCTCACACTGTAACACACAGGTACTGTCACACACCTGTACTGTCACACACTGTCACACACAGTTACTGTCACACACCTGTACTGTCACACACGTCACACACCTGTACTGTCACACACCTGTACTGTCACACACGTCACACACCTGTACTGTCACACACCTGTACTGTCACACACGTCACACACCTGTACTGTCACACACCTGTACTGTCACACACGTCACACACCTGTACTGTCACACACTTGTACTATCACACACTGTCACACACAGGTACTGTCACACACCTGTACTGTCACACACGTCACACACCTGTACTGTCACACCGGAGGACAAAGAAGTCACACAAGAGGACAAGGTCTCTTTAAGAAGCATTTTAAATAATTAACTCCTTTTTATTCTTGTTTTGAGCATTTTCAGTGTTCTTAAATGCAATAATTACATTGAATAACATTTTTTCTGATGTTTTGCAGAAGATATTTACTGTTATAAAGTGTCAAGAAAAAAATAAGTATAAAATGTGATATTCTTTGTTTTTGAGACAAAGAATTGAGGGAGAGAAATGAGTGGGAGGGAGAGGACATGGAAGTATAGAGAAAATGAACAGGGGTTCACGCAGAAGGGAGGAGATCCTAAGAGAACGACGCGATCGAAATGATGCCTTAAAACGAGCAGCCATATACTTTAAAAAATGTGATTTTTAAAAACATAGTTGATGATTTAACAAAATGAAATGTTATTTCTTCTTTAACAAACAAATGAATTACATAAAAAAAAGAAGTCTCAAAGATATTTGCACTGTCAAGGAGTCACCGTTCATTCTGTTGATTTAAAAAAATAAAAAAACGTTGATATTGTTTGTATCAAAATTAAATTCTTTCTTCTTTGTTAAA
Organism: Rhinogobio ventralis; assembly: GCA_039654625.1. NCBI lineage: Eukaryota > Metazoa > Chordata > Actinopteri > Cypriniformes > Gobionidae > Rhinogobio > Rhinogobio ventralis. The sequence goes on along the minus strand of CM077205.1, from coordinate 38,367,643 downwards.
TAAAAATACTTTAATGTAATACCCCTCACTTTCTTTAATGCAATCATTACCATTTCTGTCCTTTAGTGTGACACACAAAACAACCACTTATCTCAAAATACCTTAAAAGAACAGTTGAGTGATGCTGTAGGGGAGATATAATCATCGCTCATCTTAAAATGGTATAATTTTCAGCAGTTTTGAAAGGATGACAGCGAAGCTTGTTTTTATTTTATTTACTGAAAATGTCTAACAAGTCCAACAAGTCATGGGGAAAAATTATGTTATTTATAATTTTATATTAAATAAATAGCACTATATGAAAATAAGTGTCTAACAATGAAGATAAATCTCTCTCATGCTATTTGTATATTATAATTTTTTTATATTTATAATTGTTATGTCACACCATAGGACACATTTATGGTACAGTTCAGTAAAAATGTAAAAAGAAACAATGAAAGAATTAATAAAGTTAGTGACCCCTTATATTTTCTCAAACCTCAGACTTCACACTACATAAATGTGTATTTTTTTCTTCAAAAATGGTGTTTTGCAAAGTTTTACTGCCTATCTGTCATATATATATATATATATATATATATATATATATATATATATATATATATATATATATATATATATATATATATATATATATATAGATGTGTATAGATGTGTATATATACAGTATAGATATATATATAGATATATAGATATATAGATGTGTATATATATATATATATATATATATATATATATATATATATATATATATATATATATATATATGTATATATATATATATATATGTATATATATATATATATATATATATATATATATATATATATATATATATATATATGTGTATATATATATATATATATATATATATATGTATATAATTACAAATAAATAATTATATATAAAATGTGTGATGTCATTTCCTTTCTGAAAACACAATTCAACCATTTTAGGGCTTACTGAGTTTCTCTGTTAACTCTGCGGTCACCGCAGGCAAACATAATCATAACACGAGATAGTGTTTTGTGGAAACTTGGCTCTGGTGGTGAGATTCGTCTCTCTCTTCATGTTTTCCAGGAATCAGATCATACGAACAGCTGGGATTCAGGGCCTTCGGAATGACAGGGAAGATGGCGGCCGGAATCGCCATCACTCTTCAAAACATTGGAGGTAAAGAGAATCTGATGTGAATGAGACATTAATATTTGCCCAAAGCTTCTTTATTCATCATTTTTATGGATATGACAGATCTTTTTTTTTTCTCCTTTCCGGTCTTTTCTCGTTTCTCATTCATCTCTTTATTTTCCTGTCTGGTTATGACAGTTCATTTCCACCGCTGTACTTTTCTTCACACACTTTCTGAATTGGCAAAATGACGCTTTATGCTGATATTTAACACTGTGTTTCCATGTTAGTTTATCCCCAAATTATTCCTGTGCCTGTTCTTCAGTTTTCTTTGGACTAACCTGTGACTTTTCATATTTAATCTGTTTTTACTAATTAAATTTTAATATAATTTTATTTTTTAAATTTAGATTATTAGTAGAGAAATGTTTTTATTGGATTTTCATAATTAATTACATAACATTCACATTAATCACACTGACTCATTAATATTATGCTTATAAAATACACACAGTAATGGATGTAAACAGGGCTTGACTTTAACACACAGTCACTCCTACTGGCCACTTCGGCGGGTTGAATGTTTTATATAATATATACATTTTCCAGTTGAAATCTTTTAAAAAGGCATCTAAAATAATAAACTAAGTGCAACGTAGTGCTGTCAAAAATATAGATTTTTCAATACATATCGAATAGATATTTTTGCTCTTTCACTCTCTCTCATGTCTCCGACAGCGAGTGACACACAAAGCCCCTCACTCACTCGTTTCATTTGCTCCAGGTGAATATTGTTGGTGTTACAGGGCTTGAATTTCAGTGTGGGATTGCGCATATTGCACATAATTTTACTTGTGTTTACACTCAAGGTGTGCGCACATAAAGCCGCCTCTCAGTGCTACATTGAGTTCCTTTTCACTGATTATTGCACTTAAACAGTCAAATACACTCAAAATAATAGCAAAATGCCGGTCTTGGCGAGGTTCCACGTAAACACAGTCAGTTCTGTTTGAAGTGAACGTAAACAGTTAAGAAAGAAAACGCATGTGTATCAGTGTAATGAATCCGTGCATCAGCTCTTAAAGTGACAGCAGCCTAATATTCCTGCTGACAAATTATGAGATAATATTAAAAATATCTATATGGCAGTTTTTTCCCATGGTATCAATGTCAAAATTGTGGGCAGTGAAAATGCTGAGAGGCTAGTAACTTTGGATGGTAATTTACAGGTCTGGAAATGTATGGAAAAATATTTGCATTTCCAGACTATTGCCCCTATTTATTTTTCTATAATAGAAAAATAAGAATTTATAAATTTAAATAAATTTATCATACAAGAAGTGTGTTTTCATGGCAGCTGTTTAGTAATTCTTTACTGATTGTCAAACACAACGTGCACTTTTTCATTATGGAAAAATGCAGGTTATAATCGTTTTGGGTTTCTTCTCACAATATTCTTTGCACTGAGCCTCTCAAAAGACCTCGATAAAATATTAAAATATACAACCTTTCGTGTGCACAAGAAACTGTTAAACTTAGCATATAGGACAATGCACATTGAGCCACCTATTGCACCATCAGCCCATTTCACTGTGTGGTTTCTTGGCCGCCACAGAGTATGCGTTAAAGCAGACCTAAGGCCTTGAAATATGACGTACTGCCCTAATGAAAGCCAAATTTTGAACACTTTTTCACAATACCAGTCTTTTTTATAGACCCTTGAACTTGACAAATAGGACAATGTACACAGCCGTATTGTGCCATCAGCCCATTTCGTGTCATGGTTTTTCTGCCGCCACAGAGGATGTGTTAAATTGGACATTAGGCCTTGATATTAGAGCTACTTAAATATAGTCTGAAAATCTACAGAGTGGTTTGGAAATTTGATTCAAATGGAAAATGTGTGGGAATAGTTCAACAAGTGCTTTATCAGAGTTTTATAGATATGTTCCAGCAAGGTGCAATAAGCAAAATGAGCATAAAAACATGATGGTCACATTCTTTGATTGTGTTTCTTCTAATTTACTCTTTTTTTTTCTTCTTTCCTATAGCCATGTCCAGTTACTTGTACATCGTCAAGTCGGAGTTCCCACTGGTCCTGCAGGCGTTTTTGAAAACAGACACCAGTTCAGGGTAAGAACTTTAAAATGAAATCTCCACCTTCCCTCAACATGCAATTTTGATAATTCTTCAATTCACTGTTACTCCAGTTACTGGTAAGGACATGTACTGTCATTATCAGCTGACGATGTCATCGTTGAGGTCAAATACCTGCAGTCCACCAGGGCAAACACTCAAAAATCTCAACCTGGCATCAAGGGGGAGGTGTGGTGGCTGCTGCTAACTGTAATTGGTCGGTTAATAAGAGAACGAAGGCTGATTGGCTGATGCTGTCTCTTTCCCACCACACCTCTGTCCTTCTGCGTGTGACAGCTGCTTTAAACAAGCATACTGTCATGGCAACCGCTTAACGTGCTGATGTCAGTAGACACAACTCGTTTCTCGAATCTTAAAACAATCGCTGGGTTATAACTCTATTCAGCTGCTTGTGTTCTCAGGTTAAATCCTAGTTTCATCTGTTTTATTAAGTTTAGATATTGTGTGGAAAATAGACACATCAGAGTGTTTGTAAGAACATACATTTTTAGTAAGAAGAGACATGATCTTAATTACTAGGCCCGTGAGTGTCGTTGTTTAAAAATTTAAATTCTAGCCACGTTTTAATTTTAATCCCATGAAAATGGTTTGTTGGCAAGATTAGTCATTGAAGGTTAAACATCCAAATCTTCTGTCTCATGTAATGTGTATTTCAGAATTACTGGATTAGTTTGAAGGCTTCCAATTAACAGAGAGAAAGTGTAGATGGGCAAGGTGAATTATTTATATGACCAGTGCAGTACTCACACAGGCTTTAAAATGCTGTACACTGAACAGGTCAGCAATGTTGGAAACTGAGCAAAGATGGAGGCGTGTGCTTTAGTGTTAACGTTATGCATTGACTGAGAGCTTTTGTATAATTTCAGGACCAGGTGCAGCATGAATTGACGCGCATGCACACGTATACACGCACACACTCACTCACACACGCACGCATGCACACTCACACACACGTACACACACAAACACTCACTGACACACTCTCACACACACTCACTCACTCACACACGCACACACACAAACACTCACTGACACACTCTCACACAGACTCACTCACACACACACGCATGCACACTCACTCACACACACACACAAACACTCACTGACACACTCTCATACAGACTCACTCACTCACACACACACACACACGCACACAACACACACACACAAACACACACACACACACTCACTCACTCACTCACTCACTCACACACACACTCTCACAGACTCACTCACACTTGTGGTGATGTAGGGGTCGTTTGATCAGTTTTTTTGTCTTTCTGACCCCAGGACTCAACTAATCTCTGCGATTCTCCATCTGTGATCTTGGAGAGTCTTTGTCCACTCAAACTCTCCTCCTCTCGTGCATCAGGACGATATATATTTATATAATTTATATTGTATATAAATATTTTATATATAAATATATATTTTTCTTAAATATATACATGCATGTGTGTGTATTTATACATGCATAATAATTATACACATTACACACACATATATTATGTAAACACAAACTTTTATTTTGGATGTGATTAATCGTTTGACAGCACTATCCTTATTTTATTTAAATGCATGCACCTTATATAATATTTTATTTAAATGCATAAATGTATTAAGAGAAACATAATAAACTTGTGTGTGGATATCCATTTCCTTTACTAGTATGTTGGAAAGTATTGTTGATATTTATTGATATTTTGATTCTTGCATGTTGCTATGCAAAAGCCGACCTGTAAACTAATTACTTTTACATCTGCACATTGTGAAAAGCAGCCACTTCTACTGCAGAGGAATCTTTATGCCTCTAATGATAACACATCTTATATAATATGTTTATGATGTTTCATTCCCACGTCTATACAGTCTGATCCCCAACTCTCCCTGTCAGTGTTTGAATACTGGGAGGAGTGGAGAGGGTCTGAAAATAGAGTCTCAAACAAGGTCTGGACTTAACATACTGTGCAACACCTTGTGACTCTATGTGTGTGTCCTCGTGTTCACAGTGTGGCGGTTACTTGAGTCCAGGAGCAGGAACTGTGCCATGTTGCAGTCAGCTTTGAACTATTTAGATGGGCTGTGTCGCTAGTGGCTACAGCAAACACAACATAAATCACGAGAATTGCAGACTCGGTGTGGAATCGGATGGAGTTAGACAGGTTGATTCTGGAATAGTGTAGATGTTTTCTACAGATGCACAAGTCAAGTTGCTCAAGTTAGTTTGTCAGAAAGGCAGAGCAGCAGAAAAGGAGACTGGCTTTAAAATAGGCACAGAAAATTATAAATAAATGTGGTTGCATTTTGCACTATTTGCTGGTTTGTTTTGTTGCATGCTTTATTTACAGTAACCAATAGCAATGAAAACATATCACATCCCTTTAAAGGTGCACTCAGTTATATTTTTTTTTGGCGGAATATGGATGTATTTTTTTCATGTTTTTGAAAATTGCTCTCACAAAAGCTGCATTTATTTGATCAAAAATACAGTAAAATTGTGAAATATTATTACCATTTTAAAATAAATATTTTACAATTAAAAATATGTTAAAATATAATTTATTTCTGTGATCAAAGCTGAATTTTCATCATCATTACTCCAGTGTTTGGTGTCACATGATCCTTCAGAAATCACTCTGATATGATGATTTGCCGCTCAAAAAACATTTATGATTATCAGTGTTGAAATGCTTCATATTTTTGTGGAAAACGTTATGCATTTAGTATTTAATTGAATGTTTAAAAAACAGCATTTATTTAAAATAGAAATCTCTTATAACATTATAACGTCTTTACTGTCACTTTTAAACAATTTAACAAATTTTTGCTGAATGAAATCATTTCTTTCAAAAACTTTTCAAAGTATCAGATACCTTTTTTGTAATTCTTCAATTATTTATAAAAGAGGATATTATTTCTGTAATTTAAAATTGCCACATAGTAAATATTAATGAATATATAAAAAAAATAAAAAAATTGGTCATTTTTGACCGCCATGCGAAGAGCACCAGAGGGTTAACAGTGAAATCAATGATGCTCTTTAACACAGTTAGACTTCTGGGAGAAAATTTAGGCCCGGTTTACCGACAGGTTTTAGACATTTAGGTCATTTTTAGGTCATTTTAGGTCATTTCATCTGAGTGGTCCAAGACACTAGGACTTTTGTCGTACTAGAACCACGAATACACAAAAAAATTGACTGGATTTGAGGAGTTTTGTGGTTGAAATTTAAAAAAGTAACATCCTTCCCTTAATCTGACCCCCTTAGGAATGAATGGAATGCGAAGAATGCTTCAGTACACATAGAAAAACCTAAAAATGCTCAATATTCAAACTAAAACGAAAACTGATTTTATAATGTCTACATGTGTATTTGAATGCATACTGAAGAGCAACTGACTTTAGGACCCAGCGGAACGGCTCATTTGCTCCATATAGAGCTATAGAGTCATGAAATATCATCTTATATTATTATTTTTCCACAAGAGGTCGGCAAAGACACCCAATGTGAGATATTCTGAGCTGAATTAAAAGGGTTATGCATAAAATTGTGAGTTATTTTGAATTTAAGTTGTGAAGAATGTGCTTAAATGATTATGTATTGGTAAAATCTAGTAATTTAAAGGTAAAAAAAAAATGCATTAAAAAATAGAAAAAAATATTATCAAAATGAAATAAGCTTTCTGGACAAAAAAAAAAAAAGTATAATTTTAGGGCTTCGGGTCATTTTGACCCGCGAGGGAAGGATGAGGGTTAAGTAGGTTTTATAAATGTGCCTTTACATTACTGGTGTGCATCTTGAGACAAAATATGTCAGTGACATTGTTTTAAGATGGTTGGTTTGAGTTAAAACAGCTCAAACATGCATTTTAGTCTGGGGCTAGCTTAAGCCTTGTCTGTGAAACCGGGGGTTAAAGTTTTAAAAGTAAATAAGGTCAGAGTTCACAATCAAAGCAAACGCCAAAGCTTGACGTTTTACAGTAATTTGGCGTTACCACATAAAATAACCATGCCTGAACTGATTTTGCTGAAAATGAAACTGTTGCGTCCCTAAAGTGTGCTTGGACATTTCTTGAACTCTCTGTCTGTGTCTCTGCAGGGAGTGGTATCTCAATGGAAACTACTTGGTGGTGCTCGTGTCCATCTCTGTCATCCTGCCTTTGGCTCTAATGAAACAGCTGGGTGAGTCGATCATTTCTACTTCAGTCCATCTCATCGCGCTCCTCACCTCACGAAGGCCCACCGCCTGTACGTCTGACCCAGATGAATGGACCGTTCATATTACAGAGCACTTTAAAAGCACATTCTGTTCTCATAGGAGGCAAGAAGTCAAACTAATAAATAACTAAAGTAACGGCAAATGTGTTTTTCTAAAAGAGCAATAGTGTTTTAACCGTGCACAGCTGTTTTGATGTGTTTTTAGTAATTGAATCAAGTTGACCTTGTCAGTATTTCTGTCTGGTAAGCTCTGTCAGCAGAGATTAGCTCCTGAGATGAGCGATAGCTCGCGGCGCTTTTCTTAGCACATGCATTTATAGTTGCAGGGATTCAGGTTTGAATGCATGTATGTCGATTGACAATAGCACTGTGACGGCATATTGACGTGCTTCGCTATATTTACATTTTCAGGTTACCTTGGTTATTCCAGTGGTTTTTCACTCAGCTGCATGGTCTTCTTCCTTAGTGCAGTAAGTATTTACCATCATCATCATCGTCAATATGAAAACTTATTCATCAATGCATGTTAATTCATTAGACATTCATAAATCAATTATTTGGTAAAAAAAATTATACCAAAAACGCACTACCATCCTGTCTCTGTATCTTATACTTATAAACATATTTCAGAGCGTGTTGATTCACCGATTCACATAACAGTTTGCCCACACACTTTTCCCAGAGGTCTTTTAGAGGAAGGAATATATCATATGTACACAGAGCAATGCTGACTAATGAAATACTGACTCAGACTGACTTCAGGAGAAGATGACTGAGGCTTTTAATTGGTTGTAATTGGTTGCATTGTCTTGGGATAAACATGATCTATAATGTTTCACAAGTGTAACGTTTGTCAAAGGGTGTCTGACCCTTTGAAGAATATTCATGTTTTCTGTTTTGGCTTTTTTACCTGCGTTAGGGATCATTATTTTTAACCCACGGTGGCTTTATATGCAGGGGTGCGTATATATACCATATAAGTGGTGCACATGCGCAACCAAAATAAAAAAACATTTACCGGCTTTTAAATTCGAAATCGCCCCCTATACCCTCAAATATTTGAGGGGACAGCCATTTGTAGTGTTGTCCGAAACCATAGTGGACGTTATTGAGTGCACTCATTCAATCCCACAATGCACCGCAATAACGAGTGTACAGCCGATGTACACACAACGGCTGTCCGAATTCACTCACTCGTTTTCATTCACTCCTTCAAATGAACTGTATTAGTGGGCTAACGTAGGGAATAGTGATTTCGGATTCAGCCACTGACATTCACTGACACACTTCACTTGGCAGTGCTAAAACCGGCAGTGCATATACTTACTTCCTGGCAACCCGCCAAAATAAAAGCGTGCTGATTTTAGGTTTGAAAATGTTGAAAATTCATATTAAAAAGAAAAAAAATTAAATGTAAATATTAGCATTGTATTTTTAAGTGTACTAAAAAATAATTGTATGTTCATTTAATACATTTTTTTTTATTTTAAAATATAATAGTATTAATATGCTTTTGTTTATTTTATTAAAACACTAACTAAATAAAGTGCAATAATGCTATTATTAATTATTTTATTTTTATAGCTATATTTAAATATATTTATTATATTTATTATCACACTTTATTTATTATTTTATTAAAATAACTAACTAAATAAACTGCAATAATGCTATCATTAATTATTTTATTTTGTGTAGTTATATTTAATGGGTCATACTATGTGCAGTGTGAGCACCAAACCGAATGTCCAGGTGCTCTCATGAGAACCAGACTGAAAAACGCATGTGCACCCCTGTTTATATGTCTTTGGAAATTTTAGCCAAGAAGACATATAGCTGTTTGGGATGGCCCTGAGTATTAAGAAATGACACAACTGTCAAGCATGAAATCACAATAATTGCATGCCTTTTTTTTCAACTTCAAAACATTGATCACAATATTGAATACCTTATTTTGATTTTATATGTTGTCATTTTTGTAGTCTATTTGGTTTGACACAATTATAGTAATACACACAGGTCGTACTCAGGTTCTCAAATTAATTATAAGTTGAGTACTCGTGTAAACAAAATAGCCAAAATGCCCACATTAGCCGTCTTTTTGTTCGATTTTCTGTATTTTCCATTTTCACTTCTGTAATGTTGAGGTGGGTTGTAAACCGTAAACTGGTTAACAAGACACACCTGGGAAGACCATCCCGAGGGACCAATCATAAAAAGAACCAAACAAAACGGGGAACATGTGACAACTCCATTCTCTGTCCCTTTCTTTATTTTTAGGTCATCTATAAGAAGTTCCAGATCCTGTGCCCGTTCGAGGAGTTCTCGGCCAATAGCACGCTGGCTCACGCACATTCAAACGTAACCGTTAACCACGCCCACGGCTACCATAATGGACATGTGATGACGGATGACTCCCACTGCAGCCCGCAGATGTTCACAGTGAACTCACAGGTATTATACAGTTAAACATTTTCGTTTGCTCCTTTACATTCCGACTCATAATAAATAATTGACAGACTGAGGCGGCCTTTGTAATTCAGAGTCACCAGCAGGTGGCGGAAAATCATAGGGTGCATCCAAAATCGCATATTCCCTGCTATATAGTAGGAGAAAAACAGTATGTGACAAAAGAAGCATGTCCGAATTCACAGTAGGCAAAACGTACCCGGATGACCTACTACTTCTGGTGAGATTCTGAAGTGTGTATACGATGGACCCTTTACTATCCCATGAGGCCTCGGGAGAGGATTTGTGAATGACAGTGAAGCGACACAACTGACGCTGGTAGAACATGGCGAATGTAGTATGTCCGGATTACATCCATACTACACGCATTCATACTTCGAGAAGTAATTACTTATTCATAGTAAGTACCTACTCAAGAGATTTTTCGCCTACTGTTTTTTTCAAATACTATGTATTTGGACATACTACTCTTTTGGTGTACTGTTTGTGGCATACTATATAGTTGGGAAGTATTCGATTTCTGACGCAGAGACTGTGTTTATGAGTGAGTCGTTGAATCATACATTAGACCAATTTGTTCAAAAAACAGATTCATTCAGTAACGAAACATCACGGTGTTGCTCGGCAGACGTGCAATGGCTCTACTGTGGATTTGTTTGGAGCTATTTTTGTTGTTTTTGTTCAGTTTTCAAGTGTTTATTGAACTGTAGTATAAAATCAATGATATTCTTGCTGATATGGTATTGCTTAACTATATCCTGTTACAAATATTAAAAACAAGAACTCATACAGGGGCATTTTTACCCCCATATCTTAATTTTCAGGGGCATTTTTATAAATTTTCAAGTAAAACATGGTAAGCATAGCAAAGGCTGCTACTGTTGACAGATAAACGTATCAGAATGCATTAAAACAACACTGTCTGTTCCACAGACCGCATACACCATCCCCATTCTGGCCTTTGCTTTCGTCTGCCACCCTGAGGTCCTTCCCATCTACACCGAGCTTCGCAAGTAAGTCGACTGCATTAAAGCAGCTCTGTAACTGTATTCTGTTTCATGCAAAAAGATTAAGAAGGAATCTCATACTTTTTTTCTCCCTGCAGCCCAACTCAGAGGAAGATGCAGCACGTTTCCAACATTTCCATCCTGATCATGTACACCATGTACTTCCTAGCTGCTCTCTTTGGGTACCTAACATTTTACAGTAAGTTTCATTATTCAGATGAGATCGCCCTGAAATATTCGAATCAGAATGCACCGCTTAGCATGTGTTGTAAAAACGGCGAACTAAGTAGACAACTTCCTTTATTTTCCCGCAGCTAACGTTGAGGCCGAGCTTCTGCACACATACAGCAGGATCGACCCCTACGACACTCTCATCCTCTGCGTGCGAATGGCTGTGCTCACCGCCGTCACGCTGACTGTGCCCATCGTTCTGTTCCCAGTGAGTTTCACATGTTCATATGTTACATATACACTCACCTAAAGGATTATTAGGAACACCTGTTCAATTTCTCATTAATGCAATTATCTAATCAACCAATCACATGGCAGTTGCTTCAATGCATTTAGGGGTGTGGTCCTGGTCAAGACAATCTCCTGAACTCCAAACTGAATGTCAGAATGGGAAAGAAAGGGGATTTAAGCAATTTTGAGCGTGGCATGGTTGTTGGTGCCAGACGGGCCGGTCTGAGTATTTCACAATCTGCTCAGTTACTGGGATTTTCACGCACAACCATTTCTAGAGTTTACAAAGAATGGTGTGAAAAGGGAAAAACATCCAGTATGCGGCAGTCCTGTGGGTGAAAATGCCTTGTTGATGCTAGAGGTCAGAGGAGAATGGGCCGACTGATTCAAGCTGATAGAAGAGCAACTTTGACTGAAATAACCACTCGTTACAACCGAGGTATGCAGCAAAGCATTTGTGAAGCCACAACACGCACAACCTTGAGGCGGATGGGCTACAACAGCAGAAGACCCCACCGGGTACCACTCATCTCCACTACAAATAGGAAAAAGAGGCTACAATTTGCACGAGCTCACCAAAATTGGACAGTTGAAGACTGGAAAAATGTTGCCTGGTCTGATGAGTCTCGATTTCTGTTGAGACATTCAGATGGTAGAGTCAGAATTTGGCGTAAACAGAATGAGAACATGGATCCATCATGCCTTGTTACCACTGTGCAGGCTGGTGGTGGTGGTGTAATGGTGTGGGGGATGTTTTCTTGGCACACTTTAGGCCCCTTAGTGCCAATTGGGCATCGTTTAAATGCCACGGCCTACCTGAGCATTGTTTCTGACCATGTCCATCCCTTTATGACCACCATGTACCCATCCTCTGATGGCTACTTCCAGCAGGATAATGCACCATGTCACAAAGCTCGAATCATTTCAAATTGGTTTCTTGAACATGACAATGAGTTCACTGTACTAAAATGGCCCCCACAGTCACCAGATCTCAACCCAATAGAGCATCTTTGGGATGTGGTGGAACGGGAGCTTCGTGCCCTGGATGTGCATCCCACAAATCTCCATCAACTGCAAGATGCTATCCTATCAATATGGGCCAACATTTCTAAAGAATGCTTTCAGCACCTTGTTGAATCAATGCCACGTAGAATTAAGGCAGTTCTGAAGGCGGAAGGGGGTCAAACACAGTATTAGTATGGTGTTCCTAATAATCCTTTAGGTGAGTGTATATCCAGTGTGACAAAACAGATACCAAGCAAAAGCCTGCTCTGTAAACTGTAATGCAGGTGAGCACTTCTTTGATTATAACAGGAGCGATGTTAACTTTGACCCTTTGCGATGTGCCACTAATGCCCAAACAACCAAGAACTTTCTTTCAGTTGTGAAGCATTTCATTCACTTGATTATCAACATCGATACTACAAGGTTATTCATTCCTGTAGCTCAAACAGTAGAGCATGGCGCTAGCAATGCAAGGTCATGGGTTCGATTCCCACGAAAAGCAAGAACTGATCAAATGTAAATGTCGCTTTGGATAAAAGCCTTTGCCAAATGCTTAAAATGTAATTCAGTGGTTCTCAGGACCCACTAGGGGGCCTATTAGACAAAATAAGTTTTAAGAGAAAGCAGATAAAAATCTACATAATATTTTTTTAAAGTAACTTGTTTCCCCTTGTCATTTTTATTTAAGAACCAGGGTTTCTACGGCCTTGGAAAACCTGGATATAAGAGGGAATTTTAAAAGTGTGATTTCTAGATATGGAAAAGTCATGTAAATTAATAAAATCTTGTAAAAAAGGAAGGCACACCACAGCTCCAAAAATAGAATCACATGATCAACCACATGACAAAAAATTATCAATAAGCTCAACACAAGGGCAACGAACAAATCACAAAATTTGAATAAAAGTAAAAACAATGAACTGAAAACAATAAGCATATCAAAAAATACTTGACTGCAAAAAAATATACCAACGCCAAAACAAAATATCAGAAATAATGCAATAAATCCAATCATAAGAATCAATACCATTATTGAATGTGTAAATCCAATATGCTTTGTGTTTTAAAAGCAACCCCAAAAAAGTCATGGATATGAAGCTCTAAAAATTTGATCAGGTAAAAAAATTGCTGAGAAATAGCTATTTGTGAGGGGGAAAAAATAATTGCAATCTTTCAGATCTCCTGTAATCACAAATGGCTTGAAAATTATGGAATTAAATGATTTTCTATTTAATTATATATCATTGTTTTATTTATTTTAATATATTGCCACACCTAGTTTCTGTAAATAAAGGAAGTAGTTAAAACGTTGAGAACCACTGATGTAATATCAACAATTTTGGGATGAATAATACAGCAAAAATAACTATATTTATACATACACCGTCATTGTGATATAAAATGACTCATGCCGCCCACTCTTAAGAGGCATATTGGAAAATGTAGACAGATTCAGCTTGATGTACAGGGGCTCACATGTTGCATAAAGTCATTTCAGTCATTGAAAATGAAATATAAATGGTCTGCTACTTCTTCTCAAAGGTACGGAGAGCCATTCAAGAGATGGCGTTTCCTAATAAGACCTTCAACTGGATCCGACACGTCGCCATAGCCGTCGTTCTCCTGACTTTCATCAACATGCTGGTTATCTTCGCCCCAAACATCCTGGGCATCTTTGGCATCATTGGTGAGTCTTTCAATCCTCGCTGGCCCAAGAGCGCAAAATCCAGACAGGTCAAATGTGCTTTCTGAGAACAGAGGGGAACAATTGTGTGTTCAAACATGTGTCTGAAATGCCAAAGCAAAGACTCACGTTGGCGTCACTTGTTTGTCTTGCTTTCTCAGTATGATTAAGGACACTGACACTGGCGTGGCGGCCGTCTCTGGCCTTGAGAACAGCTTCAAATGTCACCGTTGCTTGTTTGAACAGATAATGTTGTGCTGTTAAATCAATATTTTTGTGTTTAGCTCATATTACTGGAAAGAAGGTGAGTGACAAGGTTCCATTTGATCATAACGAAGAGGAAAACAAAACAGATCAATAATATGAAACTCTCTTTTTTGTCCAAGTTTCTAAACTAAAAAATTCATGTGGAATGTTTTTAATTATACAAATATTTCATGGCACAAAATAATCTCATTGAAAGTCTGAAATACTAATGTTTACCCTAGTGAAAAATACATTTGAAATACATTTATGTTATGCTAAGTATACTACAAATACATTTACTTAATATAAATACCCTACAATTGTACTTTTGCTATACTAATATAACTAATTTTGAAAGTGGAACTATTGAAAGTGTACTTTATAGGTACACTTTGTATAATATCAGTGCTTAAATGCAAGATATTTGGTGATCATACTATACTTACTAATAGTGATATTAAAACACATTTTAGGCTTATGTGCACTGTGCAATAAAGAAATACTCAAAATAATGTTTAATGATAATATTTGTATCATTAAGTCTCAAGCAATATGTCAGTAAATATGTTAGTACACTTAGTAGTATACTTAGTATTGGTATAGGTTTTTTTCACTAAGGTAGGCATAATCTTTTATTATTGTCTAATATTTGTTACGTCTCATGAAAATGTTACACTGAAGTTTATTCAAGGTGTAATTAAAATGTGTGTACTTTTAAAAGATTTGAAAGACTTTTCCTTTCAGACATCCTCTGATGCCCATAAAATAAGACTGAAATGATATTTGGTTCTCATTTTACTTTCCCATTCTCATTTTCATCAGCAGAGACAACGCCGCTGGAATTGTAATTGTCATCATGTTTCATTTTAATCAGTGTAAGATCTAATTGTCTAATTAGATTCAGTTGATTAGCTAATCTACATTTGTCCTGTTCTTTCTCCTCCAGGTGCAACATCCGCTCCGTGCCTTATCTTCATCTTTCCTGCTGTCTTCTACATCCGTATTGTTCCGAAGGATAAGGAGCCAATGCGTTCTACTCCCAAAATCTTTGTAAGTTATGCTTGTATGATTTATGGCTACCCAGTAGGAGAAAGAACTACTTTTTGAAAACTGTTCATGCATCATCAGGCGTTTACATCACACTTATCCATGGTTAGACTCCATCCAAAGCTGTGAATTTAACTTATGTTTTAGACAATAATCCAATTTTGCACACATGCAAATAAGCACCATTTCCATCCCATGTGTTCAAGAGAACAAAATCGTCACTTCATGGGAAATTGCAAATTGCAGCCTACAAAAAGTTGCTGCAATCGGGGAAGCCAAAATTATTAGTGCTGTCAATCAATTAAAAAAAATTAACTAATTAATTGCACATTATTTCTGTAATTAATCGTGATTAAAAATAAATGCATTCTCTTTTGTCTTGTCGCACTTGAATGGTTTAAAAGCTGAAAAAATTATTTGCATGCTATTTTTGACAGCACTAAAAATGAGATGTTTCCTATCGGATAAGCCTCAATTGAGCACCTATGTTTTTTTATGCACATTTAAAAAAAAAAAAAATGATGCACATCTTGGTATTTCCATCCAGTGTGTTTTTTTTATCCTAAAAATTGCATAAAAATAGGTGGATGGAAACATAGCTTCTGATATAGTTGTTTTCTTCGGCTCTATCGTCACATTACATAGTATTTATCTCTGGAAAAAGACAGAGATGCATAGTACTTGTTTTTGGAATATTTTTAACGGATTCATTTCAAAGTCAGTTTATAAAACACATTTTATTTGGTTAATGACTGAAAATGTTTCTCTCTTTTTCTCAGGCTGCCTGTTTTGCTGGACTCGGTGTGTTGTTTATGATAATGAGCTTGAGCTTCATCATCATTGATTGGACAACAGGAAGCAGCAGTGCTCTGGGCGGCCACTAGGAGAAAAACTCTGATGAATGTGTGTTTGTGTGTGTGGCAAACGTATAGTTAGTGATGTAACATACTGGAAGATGATCTGATTTATTTTTATCCGTATTTTTCTGCCTGTTGTGACGCAGAGAATGCACCGTCCCACTGTAGGAAGGGAAAGGTGAGAGGGACCCAAAACAACATCCCATTTCCCACAGATAACTTGCCAATGGGGGGAAAAGGGCTTTATTTTAAAACACTTTTGATAACTTCAGACTGATGTTATATATTTTAAACATGCTGACCGTGTCAATTATTTATTCAAGGTTTAGTACATCCTCACTAGGAATATGGAATATGCTGTTATGGCACAAATTAGCTTGTCATCATTTTTATTGACTCTCACTCTCTGTTTTGTCAATCCAGAGCCCTTATACTTGACACGACTGTACTGTAGAAACATAATCACACCCTTCTAGATTTCTTTGAAGTGACAGCAAATGCATTGTACAGTAGTGACCTATATATATCAGATTTTTACATATGTAATCCGTGTATTACTTTGCCCATAGAACAAGGAGATTGTAGAAGTTTTGATCGCTCTATGAATGAAGCCAGCTAGTTTAGTAAAGATGGGTCGGTAGATGGTTTACTCTCCAGCGGGCTTTGGACAATCAACGAGTCACATCACCACCTATTTCAGGTACTGCACGGTTTCAGTGTGCCAAAGCAAAATATTTCCATAATCAAACTATCATAAAGTATATTTTCTGTTTTCCTAAAGTATGCACAGTAGACATAGAATGCAAGGCTTGCCTTGATCACATGGAGATTTAAAAAATGTATTTATTTAAATTTATCAAATATATTTTGCAGTTCACTGGATGAGTATTAGTGTATGCGATAGTATTGATGACCGTGTCCTTTATCGTTTTTGTGTGTATTGCGTGGAAGATCTTAAAGGCTGAATGCAAGTTCCCGCATACTCAAGGCCATTTACGCAAACGCTAGATAAGGACCTCATATACGTATACAGTTGTGGTCAGAATTATTGGCACCCCTTGTAAATATGATCAAAGATTGCTGTAAAAATAAATCTGCATTGTTTATCCTTTTGATCTTTCATTCCAAAAATTTTGCAAAAATCTAACCTTTCATTGAAGTAAAAGAATTGAAAGTGGGGGGGAAATCACATTATGAAATAAATGCTTTTCTCCAAAAACATGTTGGACAATTTTATTAAATACATTTCCCAAGATAACAGCTCTTCTCTTGTAATGCCTGATGAGTTTGGAGATCAGAGATCATTCCTCCATACAGAATCTCTCCAGATCCGTCAGATTCCCAGCTCTTCTCTTCAGTTCATCACTCATTCTCTATAGGGTTCAGGTCAGGGACTGGGACGGCTTTTTGTGTTAATTTTGATGTTTGTTTTGGATCGTTGTCCTGATGGAAGATCCAACCACGGCCCATTATAAGATTTCTAGCAGAGGCCGTCAGGTTTTGATTTTTATCGGCTGGTATTTGCCATGAACAAGATGTCCAGGACCTTCAGCAAAAAAATAGGCCCATAAAAGGTGTATTTAACCGTGGGCATGGGGGACTTTTTATCCCTGTTTGCAGCATCTGGTGTGTTTGCTGCCAAAAAGCTCTTTTTATTGTCATCTGACCACAGAACCAGGTCCGTCTGAAGCTCCAGTCGTGTCTGACACTGAATATGCTGGAGTTTGTTTCTGGATGAGCGAGGAGGATTTTTCTCGAAACCCTCCCAAACAACATGTGGTGATGTAGGGGTCGTTTGATCAGTTTTTTAGTCTTTCTGACCCCAAGACTCAACTAATCTCTACGATTCTCCATCTGTGATCTCTGTCCACTCAAACTCTCCTCCTCTCGTGCATCAGGGCGATATACACACACTTCCTCTTCCAGGAAGATTCAGAACATCTTTAGTTGATTGAACTTCTTAATTATTGCCCTGATGGTGGAAATGGGGGTTTTCAATGCTTTAGCTGTTTTCTTACAGCCACTTTCTATTTTGTGACGCTCAGCAACAATCAGAACTATATTCTGTGGTTTTACTCATTGTGATGATGATTAAGGGAATTTGGCCTTTGTGTTTCCTCACATTGATACTCCTGTGGAACAGGAAGTCATGGCTGGACAGTTTCATGCTCCTAGTCACCCTGGTGTGCTAAAAAATAAATATTAGTAGGAATATACTTTACTCATAACAAATTCTAAGGGTGACAATAATTGTGATGTAATTTATTTCCCACCACTTTCAATTATTTTACTTTACAATTTTTTTGAATGAAAGATCAAAGGGATAAACAATGCAGATTTATTTTTACATCCATCTTTGATCATATTTACCAGGGGTGCCAATAATTCTGACCACAACTGTACATAAAACTATATTTTACTTGAAATAGACTTAATCTCCCCTGTATTAGAATTCAAACAATCATATTAAGCATTTCACCGCAGTGAAGTTTAAGTGATTTAGTTTGGAAGCTGCTTCGGAAGAAATATCTCGCATGAAAACGGTTGTAAATGTTTCGTTGTTTCACATCTGCGTGTTTAACTTGTTTTACAGTTCATTTTCTTGTAATCTGAGTATCTATGGACCCTGCTTTCGGTATTAGTAGTAAACCAACCAGCTGAAACGTGAAAGACATCAGTATTTTTTGCTAGTTTGAAGGAAACCATATGCTTATTCTGTGTTTGAAATCTCTCGCTCTTACTCGGTAGTTCATGCAATGCTTTCGAAACTGGAATTCTGCCAAAATACTGTGCTGTGCAATCCTGGTGTACAATAAGTTGTGCTAATATGATGTGCCGACTGATGACTAGCTAGTGGCAGATATTGGTAAACCATGAGCAAACAGATGCGAGTATGCCTTTAATATCCCCCACATTAGATGAGAAATAGACTTGACATGGCACTGACATCGTAGTTCAGTTTGCACTGTCAACAAAAAAACAAACTGAACTTTATGCTGGAGATTGAAGTACAATGCCAGTGGTCCCCAATTGTCACTATTTAACATGGCAATGATGTTCGTTATGCAACTCTTGCTTTATTCCCCCTAATCTCATTCTTACTTGTACATGGAAGTTTTATAAATCTTTACATCCTAAAGAAAAAGTGCCTCTCATTACAACCAGCTACCTTAAATACCCTTTAGATACTACCTAATGTTTTATTTTGCCACTGAACACCATATAGGTGCTGGTTAAAAACTCTACGAACTTTAACTTTTTTTATCCTGGTTACAATGAATGCTAATTTGTAATTGTATTATTATGCTTGCCTTATTCTTTTTGCTGGGTATATTATATTTGCTTCAACCAAAGTAGCATTAGATTGAAGACTGATTCAAGGGTACGTTCATATGGTATGTAATGCAAAAATAATAATGACTGAATCTCTGTAAATGTTATTATGTCTCAGTGCTGCCCAGTTTGTTTTCTTCAAACAAGTATTTGTTTGGTACAGATCATCTGGAACTTTTCCTCTCAATAAGGAAAACTCAAACCACAGATTGCATTATTTACACAAAGCATTATTTACACTACACTTATTTAATCGATGCAGTTGGGTTCATATGATAGATTGTTTAGTTCATTCGTATATATAGTGTATATAAATGTGAACCGCTTTGTGATGCATATTTAGCTTGTATAGTGTAAATAGCAGAACCACTTTGACAATAAAAAAAAGTTTTTAAACCTGTATGTGAGTTTTGTATTTAATATCCTGCCAAAAATAACATTTACTTTTTTTTTTATGGGACAATATCAAAAACTAGTATATTTACTTGACCAGTTAAAGGAATAGTTCACCCAAAAATAAAAATTCTGTCATCATTTAATCACCCTCAAGTTGGTCCAAACCTGTATACATTTCTTTGGAAGATATCCAAAGGAAGATATTTGGAAAAATGTTTGGAAGAAACAAGCAGATCTTAGCAGATCTTGGCTGCCGAGATCTGCTTGGTTACAAACATTCTTTCAAATATCTTCCTTTGTGTACCGCAGAACAAAGAAATTCATACAGGTTTGGAACAACTTGAGGGTGAGTAAATGATGACAGAATTTTATTTTTGGGTACTGTAAATACTGTGTTTCTAACACTTGAGGGCGATGTTTTGCAGATCTAAATGACAAATGTCAGATTTAATAACTTAAACTTGCATTAAGTGCATTTTACATGTAGCCCACCCATTATTCTTATTATTTATCTGCATAAAATGGTGTGATTACTTTTGAATAGGTTTCTCCCAGGCACAAACGTGCTGTCAATCCAGATGCCTCGAACGACTCGTTCTACTGAGTCGGTTCTTTTCGAATGCTTCATTCGAAATGATTCGCACAGCGCTTGGGAGTGAAACGTGAGGTGAGAGACAAGTTAGAGACATAAATGTAACCACTGTATAACATTGTGGATGATATAGTTGTAAACACCATTTAACTAGCCTAAATGTTTGCTATTGTACTGCAAAAATGAATAAAATGCCACATGGGACTTCTTGATTCAAGTTGATTTACTTACATCCTCACAGAGGAAACATTATTCATTTTTATTTAAGTAAAGCTTCTTTATTACATGTAGTGCAGTGGTAAACAAAGTAGCAAATTAATTATATTTAGTACCCAGGTTACCTGTGTTATGAAATATATATATGAAAAGAGTATTACATTGATAAGATGATACTATTATGTAGACCAAAACTTAAATGTTTGTATGTAGTATATTTTATTTTTGTTTAAACGCCAGTGTGTTAATAATAATAATATACAATTTAACCTTCAATGATAATTGAAAAGAATTTTTAAAAGTTGATTGAATCATATGAGCAAACCGATTCGCTGAAATGAATCGAACATCCCGTCACTAACTTAGAAAACTACTGCATTTCCCACAATTCACGGGCAGTTGTTCATCAGTGGGTGGGTGCTGCACGCTTGGGCTTTTTCGCATTCTTACGCTCTGTTTATTCCTCGGAAGAAAGCAGCGCGAGCGGAGCGCCACGCCGAACGCTGCAACGTTCTAAATTTGAATATTTAAATATTTAGAATTCGATATGCAGAACGTTTGAATTTTTAAATAATTACGGGAAAAATACCAGAGCTGTTTGGCGGCAGAATTTCTCAAGAGTTGGATATATTTTCGCGTGGAAAGAAAGGCACCTGATTCAGTGCACGCAAATGATTTTTATTTCCAGAACTGTGAGCGGTAACAGATGAAAGCGCCGACATCGCGGCTGCTCTTTGATCTCAAGAAGGAACATTGATTGAGTGATTGATTTGGTGGAAAGCTAAAGCAACTTTTTAATCGCGTCTAAACACATTCTAACCCTCCTGATTGATGGAGAATCACAGGACAGGCATTTTCGGAATCAACCCTTTTAAACTGTGACACTTCACGCCTTTATATCACATCTGTCAATCCACGCGGCGTCTTTATAGTTTACAGTTCTTGAGCTGATCTGACATATTCTTTGAAGTTTGACGCGCGCACGATTCGATCATGGGATGCACGGTGAGCACAGAAGACAAGGCGGCCTCCGAGAGATCAAAGATGATCGACAAAAACCTGCGGGAGGATGGAGAGAAGGCAGCGAGGGAGGTGAAACTGCTCCTGCTCGGTAAGTCATAGCACGTCGTGTGTGTGTGTGTGTGTGTTCAGAAGGCTCCCGCGAAAGATTTCGTTTCCCAGTGTTATTTGTCACATGCTTGCATAAAAACAACATGCCGGTGCATTGCAACTCGTTTGGAGGAGATTGAGCATATGATGTGGTTCGCTTCGATTAGTGATGGGATGCAAACACAACACCAGCATCTAATGCGCGAGACTTCAAATTATTATTATTATTATTATTTTTAAATCAAGCAGTAAGAAATGCAATGTTTTTTTGTCATATACCGCGACAATACAGTACAACACAATTGCTTTCCATATACAATTTTTTTTTTTTTACCGTGTTTTTTTAGGCATGTTTATATGATCCTTGATAAGACATTTGCGCACATGCTCATACATTCCCCATCGATGCACACTGGAGTGCCATGAAATGATGGTGATATTAGGTGGTGATACTGTGCAAGCTACTTCCAAATGTATTATGGCGCTTTTTTTATTATTATGTAAAAGTACCATGATATTACCATCTGTACCGTGCTCATGACACATGTTTAGACATGTTTTTGTATGGGGATGCATGAAAAACCAGCCCTCCTGTATGCTTCGTCAACACTGTTATATGTGAATATAAATAATAGTTTGCAGAGTGCATAAGTGATGCTGCATATTGTGTGTCATCTAGTTGTATCATCATTATCAGTTATTGTTTAGGTCAATTGCCTATGTTCTCCAATGTAACCACCTGCAATAAAACATTATGTAACTCTTCTACAATACGTCCATTAGCTATACTCACCTCTGCATTGGGAAAAAAAACAGTTATCAATGTTTAATTATGTGGTTTCCATGGATTGTGCATTGTCCCTTATGCTCATGTGTTCAGGCCTTGTCATTAATATTCTCAGCTTTCTTGTTCTATTGCTATTTTGCATTATATGAAGTTTACGTGCATCCAGGACGATTCTGTTTGACTTTTAGCAAGACGGCCAGGTTAGAAATAAACACGAGTCTGCAGGTAGTGCACTTGTCGAGTAACCCTGCTGTGAGAATCAGATAAGTACAGCTCCAAACAAAAGACTTCACCATTCAATTATACTTCATTAAAGCTGAGAGCTCCCACTGCAACCAATCCATTTTTATTCTTTCTGGTCCATTGGTGGTAAATGAAAGCATGCTTGATTCTGAAAACTACTCGGTGGGGGTATATACTGCACGATTCTGAATGTTGATACACACCTGTCAGTGGATGTTCTGGTACGTGGATCAACAAAATGATCAGTACAAAACCAGATTTTACAATCTATTAGATATGCTGCAGAATGTACGAGTGATGTTTACAGTGGGCTTTTATGGCCAATAGACCTTAGTCAGATGAACAATTTGAACACTGTACTTCTATCCTTCACAGCCTTGTTATCATTCCTGTTAAACAATTAAATAGGGCTCTACCCTGATTATGGTTTATAGCACACTGTCATTTATATTTTTTGCATGGGCTTATGCATTTGTTGTTGTTATACTTCCCAAACATTGAGAGAACTTTATCAATTTAAATACATTGGACAAATCAACTGGATAAACACTGTTAATTAAGCTTTTTTTTTTACAGTGCAATGTAGAGAGCAGGGTGCACAAGCGCTGTAGTATAAGTAAGGAATTACACCTCGGGTGTGCATTATTTTTCAATAATTCAGTTTATACTACGGTTACCACACCTCAACATTGTTCAGATGTTGTATTTCAAGACATTTGTCAGATTTTTGTCCTTAAAATGCTCGTGTGTATGAGTAATTTCTTACGCATCTCATCCCAAGCCTCCGTTGCTAATTCCAAAATTAAAAAAAAGTCATTTTAGAGCTAGTAACGGTTTGAGCCACTGATATCAGAATAATGCAGTTATTAGAGAGAGAGAGCGCACGTGTATTACCTCAGTCTGTGCGTCAACAGTGTTCAGCCGCAGCGTTTGAAATGTACGTTTATCTGCTTCAAGAACAGCGCCGTTATTACCTCACTAGTGAGAAATGTCATGTAGCTTTTAAGTTGTTAAACCTTTTTACTGATAAAATCGTCAGAGCAGAGCTGACAACACATTTGTGCAAGTGTGTGTCCGTACCGTTAGTGTGCGTTTGGGTGGGAGACAGTGCGGGAGAAACCGTACATACTACATAGCCTAATAAAAGTAATTTTGTGGCAAATATTGTTAACTATATTTATTTGCTTGGTCAGTGTCGTTGTGGGTTTTGGTTCTTTTGCTGTTGTCTGCTGTAAGGATCTTTGAAATAACTGAAATCATTTGGCGGAGTGATATGGAACTGTAATGTGGTCAACCTGCTGGAACTACTTTAGCTGTGCATTTCCCTGAAAATAATTGCACACTTTAGAACGTTTGTCAACCAATCAGATTCAAGCATATAACAGCCCCTTAGTATAATGTAGATACACTATATTGCCAAAAGTTTTGGGACGCCTGCCTTTACATGCACATGAACTTAAATGACATCCCATTCTTAATTCGTAGGGTTTAGTATGGAGTTGGCCCACCCTTTGCAGCTATAACAGCTTCAACTCTTCTGGGAAGGCTTTCCACAAGGTTTAGGAGTGTGTTTATGGGAATTCTTCTAGAAGCACATTTGTGAGGTCAGGTACTGATGTTGGACGAGAAGGCCTGGCTCACAGTCTCCGCCAGGAAGGGGCCGTCCCCAAACTGTTCCCACAAAGTTGGGAGCATGAAATTGTCCAAAATGTCTTGGTATGCTGAAGCATTAAAAGAATTACAGGCAAAGGTCCTAGATCATGCAATTTTCACAACTCACAAGTTTAAAAATTGTTTTAAGGAGTTGTTTAAAATGTTCCAAAAATAAATGGGGTTAAATGAATGATTCAATGACTCACTTGTTGCATTTACTGGATGAATCAGCGTTTTTTGAACGAATCTTGAATGAATAATTCAATGACAAATACATTTAAGTCACTTGTCGCCACCTAGTGGAGTAAGTGTAATTGAGACAATCTTTATATATGATGCGTCAGTTTCACTTTCAAAATGTGATTTGCTCGCTACAGTAGACATGCATCAGTGTTCATATCCGAACTATAAACCTTTATCCCAGTACTTCTGATATACTGTGTAGTTGAAATGGCTGTTTCATACCTATACATGGGTACCTATACTCTCTCTAGATCAGCAACAGCATGAACACAGATCTGAATGTTCGCTGTGATCGTACTTGTCAAAGGTTTAATTGCTGTCATTTACAAATGAGATCGTGTGGGTGTTTGAATCGATCACAATCTTTAACAATTAATCGTGCAGCTCTACTGTTTATTGACGAGGATGTAAATAGATTTTTTGCAGTGACACAATGTGTCACTTTAAATTTTGCCAAATATTCATTAGCCTGGCTTATCTAGTATGTGTCAGATTTCATGCAGTCTGGTTAACATTGCTCATGTTTTCGAAAACTACAAGGGAAAGAGGATATGAGAGAGGATAGTTGTCTGGATTTTAACCTAGTGCACACAATTTATCACCAATCGGACATTTCGCTTGAGTTTGGAAGCATCATAAGGCAGATTACGAGACTGTTAATCTCTTAAAGTTAGTGTAGTTGCTTAAAATGTGGCCTAATTCTGCATCTGGTCTCCTCTCTTCACACTTCAGTGCCGCCAGGCCACCCTGAGCTGGAGCGCTTGTGTCTTGTATGTCATATCCTGTTAGTAGCGCAGCATGTGTGCTCTGATGCTGACAGCGTGGGGACAGGTGTGACAGCCGCGCTCCCCTCAATACGCTTTACCCTACGGAGAGAGCAAGCCGGAGCGAGAATACAGGGAAAACGTGCCTGGGGAATAGGGGAGATGTAATCAAAAAATTGGATGAACTTAGCTCGACACTGATTCCCCCTAGGCAACATATAACATGTTCAACTTTAAAAATATCTCTATGTAAATAAATAAAAGCAATAGAAAGCACATATACAACATTATTTAGGTCTCAGGCTCATAGTGTTAAATCAGAAATGAGACGCTCAAGTCCCGGCTGGTTACAGTGTAAATAGGGATTTCCACACACCAGTGTTTACTGAGCTCCCAATAATGACTTCATATACGGTCAGGTCTGAAAATGATAGATGATCATGCTGTTATATCCTGTAAACACAGTGCAATTTCTCGTCAGCACCGTATTCTGCCGCCTTCAGCATTTTCACAATATTGCTACTAAACGCACATCGACATCATCAGTTTGAAGCATTCTGAATGTGAAAATGATGCTGGCTTGGTTACTTTCCATTGTTTACTGACTCAAGCACTTGTCTTGGGTTGTACAGGTAGTCGTTTTAAAATGCGGTTGTTTAAGCCAAGAAGACGGTAAATTGTCACATTTCATATTAGTATTAATAAAAACCCAGCACTAGCAATGTAAAAATGGAGAAAACAAATTATCCAAATTAGGGGTGGGCAATATGACCAAAATATTATATCATTATATATGAGTAGCTTTATGTCACGATATACAGTCAAACCAAAACACATCATCACAGTTTATTCGCTATAGTTTAAAAAATGGTAATAAAATATGACAAGAACTCGGAGTTAAACTGTGTCAGAACTAATTCATCTTGATAATGTCAGATAACGTTGATAGAAAGGTATGTAATGGATCACAATCATCCAATCAGCTGTTACATTTAACTGCACAATTAGATAACACCAATGACCAAGCAATGCTTCATTTTGTTCAGTTTGTGGTGTAAAAGACAGCATTAGCAATTAAAGAAAAAAACAATTCAGCAAAACATGGTCAAGTCAAAGTGTCGGAATAATTTTGCTCCCAAATTTATTATCAATTTAGTGGTAGTCACTGGTAGTCACTGTATGAAGAATTTTATTGTCAAAGTTTACTTTATTTTGCTATCCTCACTTACATAAATGAACTATAGTGTCCTGCACACACTAGTAAAAAAATATATCTGATGTCTGAATCATTTTTGGTTGGACTGTATATCACAATATAATTGTGTGGTATTTTTGATACCACTGAAATTCACATAATTCTTATCACCATTTTCAATACCATTAACAAACTTTACTAGCCTAAAAAAAACCTCGAAAGCTTACTAACAAATAAACCGTGATAAAGAAAGAACAAAGAAAACAAATTACAATAGAATTACCTGGAAAGCACTAGAAATACTACATAAAATGTATAAAGTAATCAAATGTATAAAAAGCATGAACATTTATTCTTATTAAAGTTACAAAGGTGATTCAGTCAAAAGCAGATGATTAGCTTTAATAACTCAGCAGGTCAATTTGGACACTGTCACTTTAAGACCGACTGCACGGATCCAATGTACTCGTGTGGTGTTCTTTCTCAATTTCTCAGTTCTTTCTCAACTTTTTATGTTCACTTAAGACATAAATAACATCTTTTTACTTGCAAATACATGTCACTTTGACACATGGGTATGTGTATTTAACCGTTCAAGCCCAGTTCAGTTCTCACGCGCTCTGAGCAGCGGCTTCATGTTGCACGTCTCTCAAACAGCGCTGAGAAACTGTTGCTGCTAATTGTGCTTCAGCGGTTTAAAATCACCTGTTTTTCAACCTCAGTGTTTAAAAATGCATGCAAACGATAAGCTTTCGTGACCTCGCAGCACAGCAGCGCCACATGAGTGTAACCACGATAGAGACAATAGTCAAAAATCTCTGCCGGTTGACACATTTCTACCGGTTAATCGTGTCTATCACCCACCCCTAATCTAAATTGTATGATGATGCACTTAAATGCATTTACATTTACATGCATTTACCTTATAAATACGTTGCCAGGATATTGACCGCAATCATGCATTGAAGGCACTCAATGTTCAGTTCATTATAGAAATGTTTCTGTACATTTCTAATGCAATCAGGGTTTGACAGATAATTGTTTGATGACTGATATTTAAACTTTATTACTTCAGTATAATTTTAATCAAATTAAATCATGTAATGTCAACCTCATTAGAAGCTGATTAAGTTTATATTTAAGCATAAAACATTTTCTCATTGCTGTGCATTGTGGGATTGCTTTATCTGCTATGGAACATTTTCCCACAAGCATTTTTTTACAGGCAGTGTAATTTCTCAAAATTACCTACAAATTAAGGACCACACCTATGATGCCTACAAATGCTGTCTAGGTAGGAATCTCACTAGGTTTCGTGACAAAACTGTGGTTCAGACAGGCTTTTTTTCCCCCTAATAGCCTCTTTCACTCCTTACTCAGAATGCGTCACATGTTTGAAACCACTCTGGTCAGAATTATTGACCTTGCCTCCTCTTCATGTCTCTGTCTATGAGCAACTCACCATTATGACACGTCTGGTGTTCATGGATACTCCAGACTCTTATCAGTTGGGTTTTATTTAGCAATTTGGCAGGACGTATCGTTGAGTCAAGCTCTTTTTGGCTTTGTTTTTACCCTCCAGAATGCACATGGATGGCAAGTGTTGAATCCCCAAACAATTGAGGAGTCAAGGTCATGTCACAGAGCAGGAAGTACTTTGTGATCTTGTGTTTATTTAAACCAAGCTTTCCTCATCAAGCCTAAACATCTCCGGTGTACTAGGTTGGCAGAACTCAAGGAAATTCCAAAAGACACATGCTTTCTAAAAGAATGATGAGCACTTTCTTTTGTCTTTGGCCAGTGGCGGCAGTTACATCACATAACTAATGGAATTGTGCCACAGAATGGGGGCAAGTGACTATCAGGAGGGTTCATGTGCTGGAAGCTACTGTTATAGACACTCATTTTTAGAGGCTATTCTGGACTCTTTTATGCAGGACCCTTTTTAGACATTTCTATGTGTATATTGTAAATCCCTGAGGAAGAGGAATTTGGAAGGTTTTAGCTGCACATCATTTAACAGCAGACAAGGGTTTGGCAATATAGCTAGACATATGTTAATATTTTTCTCAAAATCATATTTCAGGGGCTGTTGGGTTGGAATAATGGTTAAAAAAAAACATTATATTCCTATTCGTTTTAAGAAATGTACTCCTTTTTACCCCCTTTTAAATGATTTAAAAAAAGAAAAGAAATTAGTCCTTTTTTTTTTTTTTTAAGCAAATACACATTTAGGCTGCTTCTGAAAGCTTAAAAATATCCGTCCGATGTTAGATTCACTTCCTGTCTACTGAAATCCCTTCATCTGATTGATTTTTGAAGGCAGCATAGGTGTATCCTTTGCTGCCTTTGATATCCCACAATCCTGTGCGTTCCATTCTGTGAAAGGTTAGCTTAAAAAAAAAGGTGCCGTCTGAAAGTTGCAGTTGGTGGTCAGTTTGTGTGTAAATGTACATTTTTGACCAACATTTTTCGTCTACCAAAAATCCCCTGATAATTGGTTAAGTTGAGGCACAATAACTAGCTCTCAAACATAAGAATCTGTATTTGAATCATTTTCAGGGATATTTGGAAGATGAGATTTTGTTCATTTTAACAGCTTCTGAAGCCACCAAGAGTTCAAATAAGCAGTATCGTAACTACACGTCACCACATTGACATCCCAATATCTCTGGGATTGAACCATATAGGGCCTTAAAAATGAAGATTACAAAAGAAAAGTTTCAGAAGAACAAGAATCTAAAATGACATTAAAATATCTTTAACACTTCTTGAATTAAAGACATGTAAACTTAGGAAAAATGATCGTTTTTGGCACTCAGAGGGGTGTGTTGTATTCAATTGTTTAGATAGAGGGAAACAAAACACATTTCTAGTTTTCAGTGTATTTGTTCTTCAGACATTCTTCTTTAAACACAATAACTATCAGCTGTTTAAAAAGTTACCTACATTTGGTTCTTGACCATTGAAAAAGGGTAAAATTCAACAATTTGGACATGGAGTCACATTGGGGTCCCAATATCTATGGGACTGAGCTATATAGGGCCTTGAAAACGAAGATTTCAAAAGTAAAGTTTAAGAATGAGAATCTAGAAGGATATTAAGATATTTGAATACTTTTTGAGTAGGGCTGCACGATTGACAAATCATAATTGCCAATTATTCACTTGAAATTGTGATTTCGATTATTAATTATGATTATCACAATTTACATTGAACATGTTTTGATTAGCTTTATACCATTGTTTGAACTGCATGCTATATTTTTATATGAAAATAAGCTAAAAACAGCTTTTCTATAGCCTTAAGCCTCAAATGTAAACTGTACATTGGTTTGATTTGATTTATTTTTTAAATAATAAAAAAGTTAAAATATGCATGGTATTATAATGTTATACTAAAACTAAAATAATGCAATAAATAAATAATAAAACAATGGAAAAAAAACCTTAACCTGTAGAAAGAAAAAGCCAGAATAATGTAAGTGGTCTTCTTTTCTTTTCTTTTTTTTGTAATTGCACCTTTAAACGATTACGTAATCGTAATCACAATTAGAAATCGATTAATTGTGCAGCCCTATTTTTGAGTTATAGGCATGCAAACTTTGGAAAAGGAAGATGCATTTCTAGTTTCAACATTATTTGTTCTTCAGACATTCCTCTTTAAAAGAAAAAAGTATCAGCTGTATGCAATTGCAAAGTGATCCACATTTGGTTTTGGCCACTGGAAATGTGTATAAATTACTCATGGAACCACATTAACATGTCCATATCTCTGGGATTGAACAATCTAGGGCCTTTAAAATGAAGATAACAACAGAAAAGTTTGTTAAGAACCAGAATCTAAAAGGATATTAAGATATCTTTAATACTCCTTGAGTTGCAGGCATGCAAACTTGAAGCAAAAAACACAAGAAGTGCTTTTTCCCATTTTTGAACGGTCACCGTTGGCATAAAATGCAAGAAAGATTGCTGAAGTCAGCAGATTTTACTAATATACCTACCAATCTCTGTGTGAAAATAAAATAATGGTGCTGCTGTCTTTCTGAAGCCATTTTTACACCCCTGTAATTTGACTCCAAATCTCAGGTGAAAATTGTCGTTTTGACCCCCCTCTACAAAATATTGGATGGTGGATTACTCTGTATATATACATCTGTGACATTTAATATTTTGGCTTTCATTACTATTTATGTTTGTCTTTCTACAGAAAAAAATATGAACAAAATCAAAAATTTGAGCTGGGGACCCCTGGTTGAGCTGACACGAAATGACCCAAATGCCTACTTCAGTTCTTTATATATTTACGTAGCAACAGGCCGGCGGCCCAAAGGGAAAACGCTTCAGATGGCCAGTCCGCCCCTGAGCACAACTGTTTTCAACATCAAATCAGCATATTAGAATGATTTCTGAAGGATCATGTGACACTGATGACTGGAGTAATGATGCTGAAAATATATTCAAATTCACAATATCACAGTTTTTACTGGATTTTTGATTCAAAATATGCAGCTAAGTTAGCATAAGACATTTAAAAAAAACATACAATTTTTACCAATCCCAGACTTTTGAATGGTAGAATATATAATCAGAGGAACAAATATTTTAACGTACAATACAGCACAATTTAATGTGGTCAGATAAGCAGTTGTTTTGTTGTATAGATCATCAAGAACACACTCATAATTTCACATAAATCTTGACACCGCACACTTAGAGGTGAGTGGTTTGGGATGAAAGCTGGTGTATCTGTTGTTAAAAATCTAGAAGGCGAGTGGCTCCAGTGATTTTATCAGCTGCTCTGTTTACATTTGCAGTGTTGAGTCATTGTGTTGTGTCTGTGTAACTTTGGCTCATGGTTGGAAAGAGCAGAGGTCAGAGCAGGATACTTCCTGTCGGTAGACGTCCAGCACAAAGCGACAGTCCCAGACAGTGATAAAACGGCACCACCTCCTTTTACCTTCAGATAGAGTGCAAAAACAACTCGCCAAGGTGACTCCTCACAGAACAGGTGAAAGCTTCCCGCACAGTCATACTGTCACACACTTACATCTTTGAAATACACACACACACACTTCAGAATGAGACTGTGCCCTCCAAAATCCTCCTCTGTGATTTGTGCTCAGTGCACACACACATTTGAAAACGGACGTCTGGCTTCTGGGTTTCCTATTTCAGCTCGTCTCAAAGGTCTTACATCAACCTTGCTCAACTTGAAAGTGTCTCCTGTTCTTTCATAGAATGTCTCAGCATGAAATATACCAAAAGTTGATGTTGCAAGTGGTCCTTTGAAACTTGAAGAAACCTAGAGTTTTATGGCGATGTTGTGCTGTTTGTTTGCTTGCTCCATGTTTTATGAAAACATAATTTGTGTGACTTGTGCACTTGATTTCAAGTCCTCAGAAGCCATACGTTAGCTTTGTGTGATGAACGGAGCAGTGCTTCAGTTATTTATTCACTGATCACTGCCACAAATTTCTATTCTATTTCTAAAATTTACTTTTAAAAATATGCATGCAAAAACATGCAAAAGAAAAATTAAGTAAATTGCACATATGGAATTAACAAAGAAAATAAGTCATTTTAACTTTGCCAGTAAAAGGTTGATTCATTTCTTTTTTTTGATTATACTTTTTACTCAAACAATATAAGACTGAATTAAACCACACTTTTAAAGTGTAGAAACATCAAAGTAAATAACACAATAGATATCATATCTACATAATAGAAGTGACACGGCACCTGAGAGACCTCAATACTTGGCACACAATACAAAGTGACGGTAACATCTGATGGATCGTTTTTGGGTATGAATGTCATTTTGAGTAGAAAATCAACTCCAAATGACACAGAATGCAAGCTACTAAACCTAACAACAGAAGCAATGATAAAACCGTACAGCAAAAAATCAACCTTATTAATTATTCTAGCCCCAGTGCATGATGGGAACACCAGTATCAGTAATTATTCATTTTATAACGTTGATATTTACGCTTTAATTTCTACAAGCTTGAATTGAGTACTAATATAGAATTTCTTCACCACAGAATCATTTTTATCAGTGGGGTAGGTAATTTTTGGAGAGGCTTGCAATAGCGAGCTAGCTTTGAAATCATAAGATCCCACCCTCTTCAGATCACTTCAGATCACATGAGCGCAAACAAAAGTGTAACGAGAGACGGCGTTAAACTACCTCATGTCTTAAAGCACATTACATTACAATAATAATAAACATAAACAACTTAAAGAGCACTGACCTGTGCCACCTGACTGCTGCAGATTCATTTCAGCGTTGATAGTTGCCATTGAAACGCATAAATAGTATAACCTCACAGGTTTCCATCTCTACCAAATTACAGTAGTTATGGCGTGAACGCAGCATAAGCTGGTTGTTTTGGTTCAGGAGGAACTGTAAAAGGCGGCTGCTGTTTTGTTTGTGGTGCTCAGTGACTGACATCCGTCTAACTCGGCATAGCATGAAACACACTGATGACGTGTGATGTCTGCGCGAGCAGGTGTGCGGAGGTATGGAAATGCATACGTTGACCGAATTGGATGAACATTTTATGGTCTTTCAAAGGTGATATTATATACATATAATACATTTAGACCACTTAACTTAGTAATTGCTATTAGGATGTGAAGAGACTTCCAACCAGCATAACTATAAAAAAAAAATTTCTGGAACAAATCCCCTTCCCTGCCTTTAATGCATCGCGATTGGTCGCAAGACACAATGGCCATTGGCACCATTGATCTGAACCTGTTACGTCAACAGAAAAGACGTTTCAGTGGCAGAGAAAGTTATTTCGAAGACTGACGAATTGTGCTGAGATCATTCACAGTAGATGTTTTCTCTTGTTTGGTTGTTTACGGCAGCTCTACAATAGTTGTTCCTTTATTGTCGTGTGTATTATTTGGGATGTTGTGCATTTATTGATCTCCGCCTGTTGGGACTAAAATGCTTGCAGCCATTTACCAGCGACCTACTGTGCTGTTTCTGTCGTTATAGGCTGAATGCATCATCCGGTTTGCCAGTTTCTCTCACCCTCATTGTCAGTCCATTCCTGCAAAGCTCAGAAAATAGACAGAACCTCCTGCACCCGTATTGTGATCTGTGCCATGCAAAATGGAGAGAGAAAATAGAGAAGAAATCAAACATTGTTCCATCTTAACACAAAGAAGATTTGCATAGTGTATATGCACTACTGTCCATTCAAAATAATGGGGGTGGTCAGATATTTGAATATTTTTGAAAGTCTCTTATGCTCATCCAGGCCAAATTTATTTGACCAAAAATATTGTGACAGTTGTGCTGTGGAATATTTTTTGTGGGAATGGTGATACATTTAGTTCAGGATTCTTTAATGAATAGAACAGCGTTGATTTGAAATGGAAATCTTTTGCAGCATAATTCACTTGTCACATGTTTCACATGTGATCACATTGATTTCACAACTGTTCCAAAACCACACGTTTTCCATGTGCAAAGTGTATGTTCCACATGTGAAATTCATGTGGTTTTTCTGTAAGGATACGGTCACTTTCGATGAATTTAATGCATTATTTCTGAAAAGTGTATATGAAATAATTGGCAAATGAGATTGTTCGTATCAGGTGATAACCATGCACGTTTGATTTATTATTAGAAATTCTGGACTTCTGATTTTTATTTTCCACGTTCATCTCTGCATTGAAAAACACACATCACTTCCATATAGGTGTAAAAAAAATGTTAGTATTCATTTATTAATGTACTCATGCAGCATAAATAAATCAAAGTAAATCAATCCAATGTATTTTGTGTTATGCTTTATATGTTTTTCTGTATGTTTTTCATATTTACTTCCATAATGGTCTATTTAAATATTCTTGTGGTTATGATGGTGGTATGATGGTGTCACATGCTTCTAAAATCCCCGCTGTTATCTTTCGTTCAAATATTGTTTTTGGTTTTGTTATAGCCGGGGCCAGGTACATTAACTAGCCATTATGTTAAGGTTGTGTTTGACCAACTAGCAGTTAGTTAGGGGTAGTCAGTCTTACTTTTCAATATCAAATTAGACCAATCTACATTTTTTTGAATGGCCTTAAAGAAAAAGTCTTCATTTAATACTAGTCTTAGTTTATGCAACCAGCCCCTGGTGTTACACCAAATTTCCCTTTAAATTTCCTTGTGAAGCAGTCCATTTGACAAAGTCTCATAGTGCTCTTTTGTCTAGTAAATCTTGACCATAATTGGCGTTGGTGTATCTTCATTCGCTGACTTCACGTCGTGCCAGACGGAATGTCGAGGGAACTGCGAAATCCATCTGACACAATGCCGTCAGCCCTCCGGTGGAGGGTTTGAACATGGCTCTGTAGGAGTGCTCTTTGTGAAGCTCTCCTCTTTTTGAAGCACGCCTCTGTTCTCTGCTCAGAGATGTAAATTGGGCTCCGGCTCTGATTAGGCCACTTGACGGGTGGCAGTGTAGAGCCGCGCTGGAGATCAAAGACACTGGCAGCACTGCGGACGACTCTTTAGACGACAATGCTCTAAATTGGTATAATTGATCACGGTAGTGAATGCTGTCATTATGGACGCCCTTCTCAGCGTCTCGAGTGTCCTTTTCTTTGAGAGGACACCATGGACATGCAGTAAGTATACTTGCCATCTAAAAAAAAAAAAAAAAACGATTCAATTTAAAGGGATCATGAACTGCATTCTTTTATTGTTTGATAATGTTTCCTGTGGTGCACTTATAATGTTAGTATGATTTTTACTTCAAAAATGGTCATAATTTAGAAATAAAAGGCATTTTTCCTACCCTGATTTTAGCCTCTGATTTGAACACTCTGTTTGAAGGGGCGTGTCTGCTGTGAGACTTCAGTGTAAACACCCACTGCTGTGATTGGCTGCTGTGAGACTTCAGTGTAAATGCCCACTGCTGTGATTGGCTGCTGTGAGACTTCAGTGTAAACACCCACTGCTGTGATTGGCTGCTGTGAGACTTCAGTGTAAACGCCCACTGCTGTGATTGGCTGCTGTGAGACTTCAGTGTAAACGCCCACTGCTGTGATTGGCTGCTGTGAGACTTCAGTGTTAACACCCACTGCTGTGATTGGCTGCTGTGAGACTTCAGTGTAAACGCCCACTGCTGTGATTGGCTGCTGTGAGACTTCAGTGTAAACGCCCACTGCTGTGATTGGCTGCTGTGAGACTTCAGTGTAAACGCCCACTGCTGTGATTGGCTGCTGTGAGACTTCAGTGTAAACGCCCACTGCTGTGATTGGCTGCTGTGAGACTTCAGTGTAATGAATCATTACATGTCAGAAATCACTGGTCTCAGATCAGGCATCAGAATTAACACGGTTACTCACATGTTGTGGCATTACTGTCGAGTCCATATCGTAAAAGTCTTGTTTGCAAAGCCTGCGCCGAAATTGTGACTGATTTACCAAAGAATCCACAGTGAAATGTAGCGAATACAAATAAATAATGCTCAACTGAGACATTCACGTTGTTGAAAATAAATAAGCACATTCCTAGCATTAGGATCCTTTGGAAGGTAATGTTATTTTTAGTCCAGTGATCCTGTATCGCTCTTCTCTCCTTGTCTCCTTTTGGACTAACAAGGAAGTTTTCAGTTCTGAAACTTACAGGATATTCTTATAGTATGATGACCTCTTATATGTCAAAAGCTCAATAAAAATTTGATTTCTCAGTTCTTGACCCCTTTTAAACTGTTTTTGAAAGTAAACTGCTGCTTGAGTTGTCGCTGAGCGCAGGCTTTGACACATTTGGTCATGCTGGCAGTGTGAATTCAAATCTAGTTTGCACCATTACCTCAATCCTCTCCTTTGCTTTTTTACACCTATTATTTTCTGTCCTTTTGACTATTACTATCAGTTAGCATTAGCAGTATGACCAAAGTCTTATTATTGAACACTATAAATGTATTTGCTGGAAAGACATCAAAAAACTTTATTTATATATTAGGCCTTTTATTGGTGCTCAATTATTAATAAGAACCATTATCAATGTTGGAAATTGTTTTTGGAGCTAATATTTTTGTGGAATTTTTTTGATCAACAAAAGTTGAGAAGCACAGCACATGTATGTACATTTATTTAAAAAGGAAGTCTTTTGTACATCATAGATGTCTTTACAGTCACTCTTGATCATGTTTAAGTGTCTTTGCAGAATAAAACTGTTAATAATATTTATTTTTTAAATTCTTTCCTTAAACTTTTGCTACTCTCATAAAATGTAAAAGACCAAAAAATGAGAGAATGCTTCTAGGAAATCTTTAGAAAAAGGAAATTCTGTAGTTTATTTGTATCTTTACAAAACACAGATGGTTTCTGGTACATGCCATCTAATCCCACGTTCAGTCAACACTCATTTATTGAATTGATTAGCTATATTACAATTCATTGTATTCTGTAGTGTGTGAACAGATCCCTGGTCAAACTGCAGTCTTAAACTCCATCCTCATGTGATTTGTGAGAAGACTTTGATTGCATTGCGCATTCTGAGTGCATCTCCGTAAATCCCAGCCAATTTCCCCTGTACATTGTGTGCTGTACATTTCCCAAGCTCATCACGCAATGATCTCTAGTTTCCCTCTTTCATTTCATGTCAGGTTTTGGTTTTGTTCTTTATCTTGAAACAAGCCTCCTGCTGCTTACAATGAGATCATTTGACGTGGACCGAAATAAGCTAATAATTAACATGGAACAAGTACATTGAGCAAACAGGCGAGTCATATGTTTGAGATGGTATTGATTTATGGTAACACTTTATTTTACAGTGTCCTTGTTACACGTTACATGTAATTTCTATAGTAATTACTATAAATTATGAATAATTGCATGCAACTAACCCTAAACCAAACCTAATCCTAACCCTATAGTAAGTATATGTACCTCTGGTTTCACAGACAAGGCTTAAATCTAGTCCCAGACTAAAATGCATGTTTTAGGTGTTTTAACTGTATCTTAAAATGTTAGTGCCATTATTTATAAAAGCTACTTAAATGTCCTAATTGAACTAAGGCTTAATCTAAGCCCTGTCTGTGAAACCAGGCTGTAGTTAATGTATAATTACACTTACACCTATAACCCATAATTCTTTATATTTGAAAGCCGATAACTGATATATTGTCAGATAAATCTAAATATACATTTTAAAAACCATGCATTTAAAAACCATGTCCCAAGCACAGAATTATGTTTTTATTATAATTGTGTGTAGCTGATATGACAGACTTGCGCTGCACATGTTGCTCTGAACTGTATTTTCCTTTTTGAAGCAATTCAAAACCATCATGGTGAACAGTGCGCACCTGAAGTGTCTCATATACATACACTCACCTAAAGGATTATTAGGAACACCTGTTCAATTTCTCATTAATGCAATTATCTAATCAACCAATCACATGGCAGTTGCTTCAATGCATTTAGGGGTGTGGTCCTGGTCAAGACAATCTCCTGAACTCCAAACTGAATGTCAGAATGGGAAAGAAAGGTGATTTAAGCAATTTTGAGCGTGGCATGGTTGTTGGTGCCAGACGGGCCGGTCTGAGTATTTCACAATCTGCTCAGTTACTGGGATTTTCACGCACAACTATTTCTAGAGTTTACAAAGAATGGTGTGAAAAGGGAAAAACATCCAGTATGCGGCAGTCCTGTGGGCGAAAATGCCTTGTTGATGCTAGAGGTCAGAGGAGAATGGGTCGACTGATTCAAGCTGATAGAAGAGCAACTTTGACTGAAATAACCACTCGTTACAACCGAGGTATGCAGCAAAGCATTTGTGAAGCCACAACACGCACAACCTTGAGGCGGATGGGCTACAACAGCAGAAGACCCCACCGGGTACCACTCATCTCCACTACAAATAGGAAAAAGAGGCTACAATTTGCACGAGCTCACCAAAATTGGACAGTTGAAGACTGGAAAAATGTTGCCTGGTCTGATGAGTCTCGATTTCTGTTGAGACATTCAGATGGTAGAGTCAGAATTTGGCGTAAACAGAATGAGAACATGGATCCATCATGCCTTGTTACCACTGTGCAGGCTGGTGGTGGTGGTGTAATGGTGTGGGGGATGTTTTCTTGGCACACTTTAGGCCCCTTAGTGCCAATTGGGCATCGTTTAAATGCCACGGCCTACCTGAGCATTGTTTCTGACCATGTCCATCCCTTTATGACCACCATGTACCCATCCTCTGATGGCTACTTCCAGCAGGATAATGCACCATGTCACAAAGCTCGAATCATTTCAAATTGGTTTCTTGAACATGACAATGAGTTCACTGTACTAAAATGGCCCCCACAGTCACCAGATCTCAACCCAATAGAGCATCTTTGGGATGTGGTAGAACGGGAGCTTCGTGCCCTGGATGTGCATCCCACAAATCTCCATCAACTGCAAGATGCTATCCTATCAATATGGGCCAACATTTCTAAAGAATGCTTTCAGCACCTTGTTGAATCAATGCCACGTAGAATTAAGGCAGTTCTGAAGGCGAAAGGGGGTCAAACACAGTATTAGTATGGTGTTCCTAATAATCCTTTAGGTGAGTGTATATGTCTCAATGAACACATATCGGTATCAGCCGATATATCATGCATCCCTAATTACACTGTAATAAGGAATCCTTAATAAAGTGTAACCCCCCCCTATGTTTTACAGCTGCATTGTTTTTACCAGAATATCACATTTTGTATTTCTTTGACTTGGGCTGGTAAGAAACGCCATAGTAAGCACCGAGCAATTAGAGCAGAACTTGATTTGATGTGACATAAACTTGTTTTGGCACACAGGTTATTTTATATTAATTAGCATATTGAAGCGATTTGCCAGTAGCAAACTAGCAAGTCAAGGAAAGGTTTATTACGTTGTTTTCCTCTTCCTCTTGGCATGAGTCACAAACAAACGTTTATCTGCACCTCTTCTGGCTTGACTTTTTGCAGGGTGCCTAAGGAAGATTTAGTGCTGCGATTAAATAGAGCAGTGTGCATCCAATTCTAGAAGTCTGTTTGAGATTTGGACGACTTTTGATTTCCATCATTATCAGTGGATCAGGACAAATCGGCTTCGATAGCTCTGCTCTAATCAGACCAGGTTGACTGATCTATGACTGGTGTCTTTCGATTTGTGTTTGTATTTCACTAGTTGCAAATGGATGATTTTTAACTTTAAAAAGCACAGTGTTGAGAAATATCAGAGCAAATACTTGAACATAGGGCTGGGTGTTCCTCGATTAAAATTTTAGCAAAAGTTCAATAAAAGTTTATGCACTATGCAAATAATGCTGCACATGCATGTTGCAGACCATCACATCGCTGCCAATAACTGATAAGCTCTGCCATTTCTGTTGCGAGTAACATGAGAAACGTTAAATGGCAAATGTGCCTAAAGTAGAACGAAACGGAGCTACTTGTTTGAACTGCGCGCCACAGGGACCATTTATCAGCTCGGCTCAAAAGACAGCGCAGCGTGAGCAAGAGCGAATGCGTTTACTTGCTGACAGTCGGTGCAGAGTTCGTACAAACAAACCACAAATCAAATGCCTTGTGATTTAAACTAGTTTAAAGCCAGATGAAACCGCAATGACATTCTCAACAACACTGACGCGGCAAACAGGAGAAACTGAGTCACAATGATCCAGTCAGAAGGCTTTTCAATCCACAAATCACCAACATTCCTCATTGATTTACTCTATGAACACAAACTGTAACCATGGTTTTGTGGCAGAAAT
Organism: Rhinogobio ventralis; assembly: GCA_039654625.1. Classification (NCBI taxonomy): domain Eukaryota; kingdom Metazoa; phylum Chordata; class Actinopteri; order Cypriniformes; family Gobionidae; genus Rhinogobio; species Rhinogobio ventralis. Next base: position 38,327,082 of record CM077205.1, on the reverse strand, counting down.
GTGGGATATTCATATCAATTGGCATATTATTAATGTATTGTAGACATTAAATGCATTAAAGTAGTAAGGGAATACAATTATAGTATATTCAGTATTTTATTAAACTAGCAGTTTTTGTGCATTTGTACAAAATGTATTTAGGCTACTGTTCTAGTCTCGGCCTCAGACATCACGCCCAAAATAGGAAACACTTCAGGAGTTTCGACATCGTCATTTGATGTCCGGGACACGTGTGTGTTGCGTTCTTTAACGGTCCGCCTGGAAACAAAGATGCCATGAAGCCAAACCCCCTCATGGAAAAAGAAAGCCGTTGTGTTTACAACTGTGACAATGAGCACTTATCAGGATCAACTAAACGCTGGATTTTCAAAAGTATGTAAAGTTCATGGCATAGACCCTTTTAAATTCATCCAAGAGTTTTTGTTATTGTAGGGACATTTCAGTTATTGTACATTTTCACGCCTCTAAACATGACTCGGAACAAAACGAACTGTGATTGGCTGCTTTACATGTCAGTCAGACGGCCTCTGAGCGGTCCTTGGCCAATGAAAACTGTGATGGAGTCCAGACCTTCTGCTGTCTATCTGAAGGTCTGGCTACGCGAGACTACTGTTTTTCATAACAATTACCTTAGAAACAATATAGTTACTTTTTACCATGGTAATGAGGTGCAATGCGTGGTTATACCAGTGGTTAACATGATCCAAATACTATGGAAGACCAATGGTTAATTTTAATTCTAACTCAAACAGTCAGAATATTGAAATTTTACCCTATAAAAATGAGGTTGTTACGATTCTGTGGGTTTGATGTTTTTGTTAATGAATATAAATTTACACCTGCATCCCAGTTCTATGCAAATAATGCTGCGCATGCGTGTTGCAGACGTCACACTGGTGCCAATAACTGATAAGCGCTGCCATTTCTGTTGCGTATGAGAAACATTAAATGGCAAACGCGCCAAAAGTGGAACGAAACTGAGATTTGTGATTCTATCACTCTACCGCAAACGCCGTTAATCACAGAAGATCAGATTTTTTAATGAATGTAGTATAACTGAAATCATCTTTAGGGGGAGTCAATATATTTGTAGCGGGTTGGGGGGTGTGCGTGTTCGCTGCTTATTTGTGTTCACATAATCGCGCTGCGGTTCCTCAGAACACAGGCTGTTAGCTTCTGTCCGAGTCGCCATGGAGACGTGTTTCTGTCTGTAACAGATTGTAGTGTTCAGTAAAGGCCAGACATTAATGTGATTCAGCCATAACTTACAATGTTCTGTCCTTGTTGATGTGTTAAAACTGTATGATGAGCGTTTAGGCTCTGTCTGCTGAGGTTACAGCGTGAGATGAGAGCGAGACAAGAGTTTTGTGTGATTGTGAAGTTTTTCAAGGGCGACGCTGATATTTAGATAATAGAATGGCTGATGCTGATAATGGCCATATTTATACATTTTAACTGAAAGATGGCACATGAGAATTATTCCATCTATCTAGCCATTGTTTTATCTATCGTCTTAACATTCTATCTATCGTTTTATCGTTCTATTTATCGTTCTATCTATCATTCTATTGTTTAATCTTTGTCATTTTATCATTCTATCTATCGTTTTATCTATCATTTTAATGTTCTATTGTTTGAACATTCTATCTATCGTTATATTGTTCTATCTATCTTTTTCTTGATCGTTCTATTTATCGTTTTAACATTCTATTTATCGTTCTATCTATCATTCTATCTATCGTTTAATCTTTCTGTCTATCTAATGTTCGGTCTGTCTGTTCTATTTATCATTTTATCAGTTTAATGATCTATCTATCTATCTAATCATTTTATCGCTCTGTCCATCTTTTTATAATTATTATAATTAAATAATTGTTATTTCTGTCTGTCTGTTGTTCTGTCTATCTCAGATTCAACACAAGTATTCATAATATGTTTTCCACAGCATTTTTCTGTGCTCTTTTTAGAAATCTTGCTCTTTCATGTTATAGCATGCCTCTTTACAGGTATTCACACATTCTTCTCTTCACCACACCATTATTTCACACCTTGGTTTTTACAATACCACTATGTTGCACTAAAATCCCCATTGCTGCAGACCTGCTACTTTTTTCAGCCGGAGGAGATGATGTAAGGTGGTTTAATGGAAGAATAAGCAAATGAAAAGCAGCTGAATCCGGTGTTTATGGGGGCAGCTGTTCAGCACATGTGGCCAGTAGCTGCTTCATAAAGACAGAAATGCTCTTTAATCTGAGTATGAGAGAGAGAGAGAGAGAGAGAGAAGGGCAGACAGCCGTGGGTGAGTGTAGACTAGTTCCCTGCCTCAGGAAAAATACTGCGTTTCCTCCCTCCACTTCCACCACTCCATTCCATTCTACGTGGCATTCCATACTGCCTTACTTTAGCCTGGCTAGAGCCGCCTTCCTAATTTTCCACTAGGGTTGGGAATGTTAAGGAATTATGATTATTTAATTGCTCTGAATCCTTAAATCCCCATTAATGATTGTTTTTTTTCAGACAGACATTTAGAACAGTTGTGTCCTATACAGTGGGCTCCAAAAATATTGGCACCCGCCATAAATATGAGCAAAGCAGACCATAGAAAAATATCTGGTTTGGTGTCTGGATGAAATATTCTGAATGATACCAATCCACAATCTTACTTTTAATGCAGCCTGGAATCATAACCACACCATGTTGATTTGTTTGGCTGGAGGAGAACTGGTCCCCTGACTGAGCTTGGTTTCTCCCAAGTTTTTTTTTCTCCATTTCTGTCACAGATGGAGTTTGGGTTCCCTGCCATTGTCGCTTCTGGCTTGCTTAGTTGGGGATACATAAGATTTTGCAATATTACTGATTTGAATGTACTGACTCTATTTGATAAGGTTGATGAACATATGGCAAGGGAGTCCTTTTCTCCATACAGAATCTCTCCAGATCCTTCAGATTTAGAGGACCATGCTCTTCTTCCACTCGCAGGGTTTCTATGGGGTTCGGGTCAAGGGTCTGTTATGTTCAAAGCCAAACCTTCATTCTGTGGGCAGTGAACCATTTTTATTGTTAATATTGAGTTGTGTTTTGGATCATTGTCCTGCTGGAAGATCAAACCATGGACAATTTTAAGGTTCCTGGCAGGCTCAGTCAGGTATTGATTTAATATCTGCTTGTATTTGATGGAGTTTATAAATACAATGTATCCTAACAAGTTGTCCAGGGCCTTTGGAAGAAAACCATCCCCACAGCATTAAAGTGCCACTATTATGGAATATTCCCTTTCATGCAGTGTGTAATTCACTGTTTGTGAATGTAAACGTTCTGCAAAGTTGTAAAGTTGAAAGCGATAAAGTTATTGTCTCCCAAAAGAAAGAATCGACTCATTTGTATTTCGAATCCCACTGCGTGACAGTTCTACGTCACTAGAAAAGACATCTGCATCATGCCTATGTTGTATGTTGTCCACCCGCGAACAACTTGACCCAATGCGAGTTCAATGCGGGATTCGCAAAACGCTTGCTTTTGAAAGATGGGTCAGTACCAGTTTATTGGGACCAACTCCTCAGAATCACAACCTGTAAGTGTGAATAATTATTGATGTGTATATTTTCTACCAGGTATTCAAAATACGTACTTTTATATTGTGTACGTTTCCGGCTAACTCATATTATTACTGTCTTACTGAAATACTTCTGCTCATCATCTGTGGGCCACTATTACCATGTCTATTAATGCAGATTGTCTGTCGTTCTTACTACTTTGAGTAAAGATAAAAGATGGAGCAAGATTTGTTTTACAAACTTTAATGTTACATCAGCCATTCACGTTAGTGTTCGGCTAACGTATGCTCTGTTATTGATACAGTTCCCGCATGTGCACCGCAATAAATCAGAAATACACACATGGGTTTGTTGATGGACGTACACTTGTTAATGCTGATGGTGAGGAATTACAGCTGCAAGATCTCATAATGAACCTCAAAATGAGTAGCGTATCACTGAGAAACGTCCTGCTCAAGTCGTCCTTGTGATGGAGGTTCGGGTTGAATAATAGTTCTTCCAATATTTTATCATCGGACTCGCACTCGGATTGATGTTATCAAATCAACGCCATCGTTACTGTCTTTACAGTGTGTACAATCGCTGAGCTTTAGGAAGCCTCTGGAGCTGAAGTTCAGGTATGGTAATGACCGTTTAGTCTCCGACACACGTTGTACATGGTTGACCAATCACAACAGACTGGGCCATTTGACCAATCAGAGCAGTCTCACGGAGATGAGGGATTTAGAGAGACTGATTCATCCGTCGAGTCGTTTGAGAATCAATTAAAAATGTGGTGATGTGCAGTGTATATTATGAGAAAATGAAAGTGTTTTTTTGACCTTCGATGCATGTAAACCTGTTGTAGGAGACTCTAAAACAAAATTAGGTACCCCTTTAAAGATCCACCACCATACTTCACAGTGGGGATGATTTTCTACATGGCTGTTTCTGTCTACGTCAAACCACCTCTGGTATTTGTTTCCAAAAAGCTCTGTTTTGGTCTCATCTAACTAAAACACAGTCCCACTGAAAGTTTTAGTAACGCCTGGCAAAAGTTTGTTGTCTGACAGCGAAGGATTTTTGTGTGGCAACCTTCCTAAACAAGTTGTGGTTATATACAGTAGATGATGTATAATCACAGTTTTGGAGACTTTTGAACTGGCATCAGCAATTCTCCAACTGTTATCCTTACAAACGGTTTGGCCAGTCGAACCATCCTCAGTGCGTGTGGAGCTGATATAGACTCATGTCCGCTTAGATTAGTTAACATCTCCAGTTGATTTAAAACTTCTGAGTTGATTTAAGTGTGTGTCACTTTATATTTAGAGCCAAGTGAAACAGGAAGTCATGGTTTACCACTTAAGTGTTCCTAGTCACTAAGGTGAACTTAACAAAAACATACCATATGAATTGGAAAATACTGAGAATATTTTTGATTATATTTTTCAGTTAGAGATTAGATATGAATATTTCGAATGAAAGACTGTGAAGTGGCAAAACCTATTTTTAACAGTCAGTTTTGCTCATCTTTACCAAGGGTACAAATATTTATAGAGCCCACTGTAAATAATATACTTTTTAAAATTAACTCTATCCTTGCCATTGACGAGTTTTTACAGCTTTGTGTTTTCACTGTAATAATCTAGCGCTTATTAGGGGGCGCTATCTCCTGAACGAGTACAGTATCTCCTGATCAAAACAGAAAGCACAAACAAGCGATCTCATATGTAATCATATATGATAATGCGATCATCAACATTTAAACAGCATATAAATCAAAACGCCCTAATGTTACTGAGTGAAATGTCGACTCAGGAGGAGCTATAGGACTATAGCTTTGGGGTGTTGATGAACTTGATCTACTCCATCTGTGTTTTGATCATCGTTCTGAATCCGATCTGGATGTAGTCTTTGACAAAAACGGGATTTTTCTCAGCCTTTTGCTCAATTTCGCTTTTTTTATGAAACTTACCCACATTCAAGTGTTGATCAAAAATAATGCCTGACGCTGGAATAAAGCAGAGGGTCTGTTCTTTCTTTTGATACATTACATGTTCAGATATTCATACAACAAAATATTCTGGGGGACATGGCATTTTTGTGAAAATGACCAAAACCACTGGCAACTTAAAAAAAAAAAAAAACGCTGGCGGGGAAAGAGTTAAAGTGCCATTTAATAACACAATTTAGTTCTAAATGTATATATTTTATTAACAAGCAGTTAGTTCTGATTTAAGTATGTTTGGTTCATTCCTAGTTTGATGTTTTCTTGATCAATTCATTAAAAAGAACCGGTTCATAAGAGTCAATTGTTCATTTGTTTGTTGTTACAATGGTTGTGCTATATGTTTGCGTGGACAATGCAACAGTCAGATGTTTTCTCCGGAGTTTTGTCATTGCAATATGTTTTTGTGGTGTCCATCAATTTTATCTTATAATATTCAATCCTGTCTTTTGCGGTGCAGGAAGCGCTATTCTCAGTTCTCCATTTTCCACAAATACCTCATTATGAAATTGGATCGGACCTCATCTCAAGTTATGGCTTTAATGGTCTAGACGAGAACTTGAAAGCACCATGTTAGTCTTGAGACGTCTGTATGCCATCCTCGGTCAGTTTGTGCAATGACACTCTTTCTTTCAACCCAGAGGTTTTTTGTGCATCTGTTTTTTGGTACCCAGAACAGCTGGAAGCAGCGCTCTCTCAGATACTGGCATCCTCTTTGTGCACTGAGATTATCCATCTGGCCCTTAATTAATGGTACTTGTCTTGATATGATTAAGGGAATAGCTGAATTTGTTTAGCCAGTGCCGGTCGCGGTGATCCGTTTAGCTTAATTCAGTATGATGATTATTGATGATATATTGCGGATTGTCAATGGTATATTTTCATTGATTGACAGCTAGTGTCATGTGTACATGCATTTGCACATGCTTGCCAGCACTTGATGTACGTGCAAGTGCAAAACCCCTAGATGGAAACACAACTTCTTTTTCTGAGCAACGGCAGAGCATCAACAAATACTTGCGGTGGAAATATTTCATGCTGTGGTGAATTGAGAGAGAGAAAGTAATAAAGACACAGTAGAAGGAAAGGGAGAATAGAAGGGCACACAGCAGTGCAGTTAAAAATGAAATCGTTTCTCTTAGTGCTTCAGTTTGAACTGCAATACCTTGAAATCTGGTTTAAATTGAGCATGCTTCAGAAACAAAGGCAGAGATTTGTTGTTTGGATTTGGTCCGACCGGTTCCGTTTTTGTAATGAAACGTGTAGATCACACACGCGCATGTGCTGATACCTTGCAGAGGAACATTTGCACCAGCTTCCTGTTGGCAAAAACAGGAAGATCAGTGCGGTTTCAGAAAGAACGTGCAGATTATATTAAAACACACTGTTCTTAAACTCAAACGTTTCCATTGTGGTCTGTAACAGACTGTAGCATGTTTTCAAGGTTTGAAATCCACAAAGGAGGTGAACGTTAGCTCGTTTGTCTGCTTTTTACTTCTCTTAAGTCGCTTTAGATTAATGTTGGACTATTTTTGGTATATGCATACTTTGGATTCATGCTGTGTGGCAAAATAGCACTTTCATGCTTTAAAGTCTTAACTACTAAACTAAAACTATATAACTTTTTTAAAAAAATGTTTAAAAAACATAATCCTGAAATCCCTGTTATTTAACACTATTATTGGTGGGTGATTATGATGAATTTTAAATGTAATTAAAAACCTAATACTAGGTTAATTAATGTAAGTATAAGTCCTGAAATAGTTACAGAAGAAAAGTAAACGGTTAGCAATACAATACGACCAAACAAACTAAATTACAAACAAAACCGACAAAAAATACAACAAAACAAAAATACAAATGAAATAAACAGTGCTTTAGGTTTTCAGATAAGTGAATAAAGTAAACAAATGTAAAATACCACCGCTGTATACATTAAATATAGACTAATCCTTATTAAAACTACAGTTTATTCATTCAAGAGCAGTGTGATTTTATCTTTGTGTTTTGTTGTTTGATTAACATTAATGACTGCAGATGATTTATTAGGCTGCTGTCACTTTAAGAGCTAACGCACGGATCCAATATACTGTTACACACACACACACTCTCTCAGTGTTTACATTCACTTAAGACGTAACCGACTGTGGTTACGAGGATACTTAACAAAACATAATTTCGATCATATTTGTGTGTTGGCTATTTGAGCGTTTAGGCGCGTATCTGAATCCACAGTATACTTCGCTTATGCGCGTTCAGCCCCGTCTCGGAGCGTGTGCACTGGAGGCCGCCTGGGGAACAGTATCTCTTTCACCGCTTAATATGCTTTTAATAACACTGTTTAATATCAAGCACGTCTCGCAGTTTAGCAACAGTAGACTGCATTTTACAACACTCGCTTATTCGGCTGATTTGGATGTCAAGTTTGGGCTTTTAGGGAGGAACGAAAGCGCATCGCTGTGAAAGAAAGGAAGGTGTTCTGGATTAATCCACAGCCATAGAGTGTCTTTTAATGCCAGAAAGTTTGTAATATTAGTTTGTAATGTTTTGGAGGTTGGGTTGAGATCACTAATACCTCAAATATTTAAGATGATGAATCAAAAATAATGTGTATTAACTAGTGCTGTCAGTCAGTTAAAAAAACCAAAAAAACTAATTAATCACATTTTTCTGTAATTAGTCACAATTAAAAACATCAAAACAGTTTTTATATTGTAATAATTTCAGTTACTCTCTAAATTAATGTAGAAACAACTAAAAGACAATATATTTTAAATATTTGTTGTAATGGCATCTTTTTATGAATGAAGGCCAGTATCACTGATATTAATACTGATACTTTTTTTTTAAACATTAATGATAGACATTCAACATTACAGTGTAATTGAAAGCTATCAATTTCAACATTTATTAGGCTTTAAACAAAAATAACTTTTAATTGAAGTGAACTTAAAACAATCTTCACATAAACCCATTATAATAAATGTCATATTTACCTGTGGCCTTGAAAATGAATAAAGTTATCAAACACTTTACAGTCCTAACTGCATAAATAATAAATGAAATATAGATGAATCCTTATTAAAGCTACAGTTTTCTCTGTCCCCTTTGTTGTTTGATGAACATGAGAGAATCACAGCGACTGGTTTATTAGGCTGCTGTCACTTTAAGATCTGCCGCTGCCGGACATGATGCGGATCTGACGCTGTCACGCGCATCTCATTTCCTCACAACTCTTTAAGTTCATTTAAGACGTCATTTAAGACGCTCTTATGAGAATACTCCACAAAACAGGCATTTTGGCATAATTCTGTGTTATTGTTCGTTCAAGCGCGAAAGAACTCAATACTGGTGTGTGTGTGTGTGTGTGTGTGTGTGTGTGTGTGTGTGTCATAGTCAGGACATTCACAGACGGCGCGTTCTCTTCTGTCTTGTCGTGCTTGAATAGTTTAAAAGCATTTGCATGAACAAGAGCGTGATCATATAATGTAACGCTAGCCAAAGGATGACAGAAAAAAACTGATGCTGCATTAAATAATTTTAATGAGTTAAACTGAAAATTAATCACATGCGTTAACACGCTAATTCTGAGTAAAAAAGCAAGTATCTGTTTTTTCTTTTGGTAGAGATTATAATCTCATTTGAATGGTGTGTTTACATGGTTTTATCTCTAATAATCTGTTCTGCAGAATTACATCGGCTCAATCAAATATAGAGATATTTGCGAACATTGAATGCATGTGGTTTTGTGTTTGAGCAAATCTGCTTCTGTTGTTCTCAACATGGAACAGCATTCGCAGCTCATTTATATTTGTGATAATGGGATGTATTTCCAAATGGATAAAACAGGAAAATCGAGTACAAATGTAGGGTAAAAGTGTGATTTGATTTTCTGACTCAGGAATTGGTTTGCCTATATGTCAGCAGTAAACAGTAAGAACATATTACTTAATACATATTACAAACACATTCACATTTGAGGTTTAATATAAGAATGGTGTGTGAGAGATTTGACGGTTGTGTGGATTAAGGGGGTAAGCCGTGCTCGGAGGAACGGAGAGATCAGAGATGCTGGGTTTTAGCCTGATCTTCCCTGGGGAGATGTGATTGTGCGCTGCTGTTTTTAGCCCCTGTCTGCAAGAGCAGACAAGAAAAGGACATTTCGGAAGCACCACAGCATTAGCGATTCCAAGCGTAGTATGCGAACACATCTTACATAGATGCTTTGAAATGAGAAATTCGAGAGGTGAACTAATCATTTCTCTTTCCGGTATAGACAGCATAGCCTCTATGGGGATGTCACGGGATGAACGAACGACTCTGACTCGAACCTGAAGACTCGAGACGTAAACTAATCAGTTCTGTTTCCTGTACAGAACCTATGGGATGTTACGCATGCGCGGTCAACACAAAATGAGCTAATCACTCTCTGAGACAGTTCATTCAAAATGAATGAATCGTTCATGACCGACCCATTACTATTAGTCACACCAGTACGACCAGTGGGAATAATGAGTCTAGAGCATGCATTAAATTGTGTTACTATTGTCAAGATCTTTCAACAGTCTAATCAGTCTAAACCAGTATGTGACCCTAGACCACAAAACCAGTCATAAGGGTCAATTTTTGGATATTAAGATTTATACACCATCTGAAAGCTTTCCATTGATGTGTGGTTTGTTAGGATAGGACAATATTTGGCTGAGATACAACTATTTGAAAATCTGGAATCTGAGTGTGCAAAAAAAATCGAAATATTGAGAAAATCGCCTTTAAAGTTGTCCAAATGAAGTCCTTAGCAATGCATATTACTACTAATAATACATTTTTGATATATTTACGGTAGGAAATTTACTAAATATCTTCATGGAACATGACCTTTACTTAATATCCTAATGATTTTTGGCATAAAAGAAAAATCAATCATTTTGACCCATAGAATGTGTTGTTGGCTATTGTCTCAAATATACCCGTGAGACGCAGGACTGGTTTTGTGCTCCAGGGTCACATATAGCTATTTGACTTGCAGTCTAGGCAGTGTTAGCTGGTAAGGAAAATCTTTTCAGAAGTACGTTTTCAAAGAATTACAAACAAAGCTTTTTTTCTTCTTGAATGCCGTGTACTGATGAATCGCTCACAATACATTTGTATTTCAGACGGTAAATGAATGACTGTAATTGCAAATGTTCTGTTGAGAAGGTTTGGTGTCCATTACATCTATTAGTACATCATGGCATTACTGCAGTATCTGATCCTCTGTAAAGAAACCTTTCCATTTGGATTAAGCGTCGCCTTTGGTTATCCTGTTTATTAACTCCAATCTGTCTCTTGCTTAGCCATACAATTACAATTTGACGTTTTTTCTTTCGGCTCAATCTGTTTGTCTAAAGCTTGGGCTATTGAGCCTGACAGCTGCATAAATGAAGGAAATGCTCTTCAGATGCCTGTCTTCATGCCTCAGCTCGGTGTGTCTCGGCTGGATTCAAACTCAAATGTTGTCAGTGTGTGCGGTGCAGCCTGGATTCGCTGTGGGGAGTTGACGTGCTCGCGCACCACCGCAGTGCAGCATGCAGAAGTGCTGAGCCGCTCTGGGTTTCTGACCCACTTTTTCCCTGTCTTTCATTTGTTCCACTTCAGGATTCATTTCACACGCTGCACCCGGTGGCACGACTCAAGAGTGTGTTTGAACGACAGGAATAGTCTGTCGGGCCTTTCACGTTGATAGAAAAGAGGATCTGTAGAAATGGGGGGTTTTGTGTTGGAAAAATGAAGCTGGATGTAATCGCTGACGGTCATGTTTCATCTGTGCTCGAGCTTGGATGGTTTTAGCCACTAAGCAGAGCAATAGCAGGTTCTACAAGACAATACCAGCAGGCATTATGAATGACAAACAAAATGCATTGTGTTATCAGAGCATATACTGTATAGTGCAGATGGAGTTACGAACGTATTATGAATTATTGGATTATTCCTGTGCAGAATCTGATTTGGTTGGGATTAGTGCTCTATTGGGATGGGATTTTCAATGGCTGATGGCCTATTTAATAGCATATACATTAATGCAATTTAAAGGAACACGGCGACCTTTTGGGACTTTAGCTTAGGTAAGTCCATACATACCATTTTTATCTCCGTGTGTGCCATAATTCTGTCTGACGCACCCACCGTTAGCCTAGCTTAGCACAAAGACCGGAGGTAAACGGCTCCAGCTAGCCTACTGCTCAATAAGTGACAAAATAGCGCCAACATTATCCTATTTACATGTTGTGATGTGTATAGTTACATCGTGTACTAAGACCGACGGAAAATGAAAAGTTGCAATTTTCTAGACCGATATGGCTAGGGACTATACTCTCATTCCTGCGTAATAATCCAGGAACTTTGCTGCCGTACTATGCGTGCAGTGGCGCAATATTACGCAGCACGCTCTCTGTGCAAGCAGGTTGCCACGTTGGTTATGTTGATGGAAGTTAGCCTGTTTTTAGGCACTGCGTAATATCATTGCGCCGCTGCACCCATGGTACGGCAGCAAAGTTCCTGGATTATTACAAAATGAATGAGAGTATAGAATGTCATATACACCTAGGATTGCTTGAGAGTAAATTGTGGGGTAATTTTCATTTTAAAGTGAACTATCCTTTTAAGTATGTAAAATTGTATATTAACAAGGGGCAGTGTTTCATTTGTAACTTGGGGTTCAAGCTTGTAATGAATGAATAAATCAAATAAAAGATATCAGCGATTTCAGATGTTCCGCTAACAGCCACGGAGAGCTATAAAAGTGAGGTCTGATTTTCATGTTTCAATCTTCAAGTTTGACCGCACCGGTCGTGTTGGGTCAGGTCGCAGGGCCTGGTTTGCAGGCTGGATCTCAATGCCGGTGCAGACCTTTACTGCCAGCTCTAGTTTGCCATTTCTGCTCACTTCCTCCACGGCTACTGTACGACATGAGGCAGTTGGGAGCTGTCTGTCTGAATCAGGCACACAAAGAGGAAGCTGCCATTGTATTAGGATGAATAATAGAACTGGAGACGCAAAGGTTCTTAGTCATCAGCGTTCTAGAAGATGTATGTGTTTTTATAATAGAAAACCGAGTGGAGCTTCTGACCTTTATGTTGCTGGTGGTATTATGAATGCCTCACAGCACTGGAGAAACACGCATCTATGAAACACACATGGGAAACACTTGTGGTTTCTCTGAGAAGCATGTTTTGGATGTTTATTGCTTAACTTATATCATGTTAATAACATGTTCTTCATCCTTCTATTGGCAAAGAAATCTTCTCTGCTTGCACTATTACATTCAAATTTGATGATTTCAGATTTTCTTTGTGCATCTCTATCATAAATGCTTGTTGGGCAGTTCTGCTGGCTTTGAAGGCTAATCCTCAGTCTCTGAGAAAAGTTAAATACTTTTGGGTAAACATCTACATTTAGTAAGTCTCCAGATTGCCACTAAAAATTATTTGTGACCAATTTTTTTGTTGTTGCTGAGATTGTCACTGGCAATATAATATATGACAATATAACAATATAAATTTACATGTTATGATTTTAAAAATGTACAGTTATGGTCAGAATTATTGGCACCCCTGGTAAATATGATCAAAGATGATCAAAGACCAATGATCAATTCAAAGTGGGGGGGAAATCCCATTGAGATAAATGTGTTTCTTTAAAACACATTAGAACCCCTAGAATTTTTTTATGAGTAAAATATCTCTGAAGTATATTCCCATTATTTAATTTTTTTTTTTTTAGCACACCAGGGTGACTAGGAGCATGAAACTGTCCAGCCATGACTTCCTGTTCCACAGGAGTATCAATGTGAGGAAACACAAAGGCCAAATTCCCTTAATCATCATCACAATGAGTAAAACCACAGAATATAGTTCTGATTGTTGCTGAGCGTCACAAAATAGAAAGTGGGTGTAAGAAAACAGCTAAAGCATTGAAAATTCCCCTTTCCACCATCAGGGCAATAATTAAGAAGTTCAATCAACTAAAGATGTTCTGAATCTTCCTGGAAGAGGAAGTGTGTGTATATCGCCCTGATGCACGAGAGGAGGAGAGTTTGAGTAGACAAAGATCACAAATGGTTAGTTGAGTCTTGGGGTCAGAAAGACTAAAAAACTGATCAAACGAGCCCTACATCACCACATGTTGTTTGGGAGGGTTTCGAGAAAAATCCTCCTCGCTCATCCAGAAACAAACTCCAGCATATTCAGTGTCAGACACGACTGGAGCTTCAGACGGACCTGGTTCTGTGGTCAGATGACAATAAAAAGAGCTTTTTGGCAGCAAACACACCCGATGGTGCAAACAGGGATAAAAAGTCCCCCATGCCCACGGTTAAATACACCGCTGGATCTTTAATGTTATGGGCCTATTCTTTTGCTGGAGGTCCTGGACTTCTTGTTCCGATACATGGTATCATGGATTCTAGCAAATATCAACAGATAAAAATCAAAACCTGACGGCCTCTGCTAGAAATCTTATAATGGGCCACTGTTGGATCTTCCATCAGGACAACGATCCAAAACAAACATCAAAATCAACACAAATGTGTCACAGCACAAAATGAAGCTTCTGCCATGGCCGTCCCAGTCCCTGACCTGAACCCTATAGAGAATGAGTGATGAACTGAAGAGAAGAGCTGGGAATCTGACGGATCTGGAGAGATTCTGTATGGAGGAATGATCTCTGATCTCCAAACTCATCAGGCATTACAGGAGAAGACTCAGAGCTGTTATCTTGGAAAAAAAAGGGTGTTGCAAAAAGTATTTAATATTTATTTCCTAATGTGAGTTTCCTCCCACTTTCAATTCTTTTACTTCAATGAAAGGTTAGATTTTTGTGAATTTTTTTAATGAAAGATCAAAGGGATAAACAGTGCAGATTTATTTTACAGCAATCTTTGATCATATTTACCAGGGGTGCCAATAATTCTGACCACAACTGCATGTATGCCTTTCTCTGACGAGTAGCCCATCACATCCTTTGTTGTGTTGACGTAATAATTTATATGATGTGCATCAAAGTTTCAGCTGCGAGGAAAAAAAGTATCAACTTTCTGCGTCAAAATGAAAAATACCTGACTTTTTTTTTTTTAACAGTCATCCTCTCCGTCCACACTGACGGCACTCCAAGTAAAAGTGGGCAGGGATTATTTAAATAAGGAACATTTATGACTTCATAAGATCCATAAAAACTGCCTTGTAGTCCAAACAAGCCGTTCGTTGCAGTTCTTGAAAAGTGGATTGTTAAATACAATTTTTAATAAAATACAAAATTTGAGATTTATGCTCAAATAGCAACATTACACACTAAAGTTGAAAAAGTGAAAAAGCATAATGGGACGCCTTTAACCTGTTGTCTACATGATGCTTATAATTACATGTGAAGAGCTGCCTTTGACCAAATTAACCTCTCAGATATTACTAATGAAGAAAGATGGACTGGATGTGTGCAAGACATATGACAGTGTAGGGCTGTGACGTGTCAGTTTTTTATCACTGCGGTGGTAATGGACCAACTACCGGCAGTGGTTTAAACTACATTTAGGCTATGTTTGATTTTGATTTTGTGCTGCCAGAGAAAGCGAAACTAAAATCACTGGTGTGTATGAAATGCGCTATACAAATAAACTTGACGTGCCTTACCAAGTCTAATAACAAGCACAAACTGTGTTAAATAGAATTTGAAGTAAAAGGTATTTCGTGTTTTACCCCACAGTAAAGGATGCAAATAGGTATAATAGACCTAATTATAAGCAAACGAAAGGAAGAAATAATTCATAGATTATATACACTCACCTAAAGGATTATTAGGAACACCATACTAATGCTGTGTTTGACCCCCTTTCGCCTTCAGAACTGCCTTAATTCTACGTGGCATTGATTCAACAAGGTGCTGAAAGCATTCTTTAGAAATGTTGGCCCATATTGATAGGATAGCATCTTGCAGTTGATGGAGATTTGTGGGATGCACATCCAGGGCACGAAGCTCCCGTTCCACCACATCCCAAAGATGCTCTATTGGGTTGAGATCTGGTGACTGTGGGGGCCATTTTAGTACAGTGAACTCATTGTCATGTTCAAGAAACCAATTTGAAATGATTCAAGCTTTGTGACATGGTGCATTATCCTGCTGGAAGTAGCCATCAGAGGATGGGTACATGGTGGTCATAAAGGGATGGACATGGTCAGAAACAATGCTCAGATAGGCCGTGGCATTTAAACGATGCCCAATTGGCACTAAGGGGCCTAAAGTGTGCCAAGAAAACATCCCCCACACCATTACACCACCACCACCAGCCTGCACAGTGGTAACAAGGCATGATGGATCCATGTTCTCATTCTGTTTACGCCAAATTCTGACTCTACCATCTGAATGTCTCAACAGAAATCGAGACTCATCAGACTAGGCAACATTTTTCCAGTCTTCAACTGTCCAATTTTGGTGAGCTTGTGCAAATTGTAGCCTCTTTTTCCTATTTGTAGTGGAGATGAGTGGTACCCGGTGGGGTCTTCTGCTGTTGTAGCCCATCCGCCTCAAGGTTGTGCGTGTTGTGGCTTCACAAATGCTTTGCTGCATACCTCGGTTGTAACGAGTGGTTATTTCAGTCAAAGTTGCTCTTCTATCAGCTTGAATCAGTCGGCCCATTCTCCTCTGACCTCTAGCATCAACAAGGCATTTTCGCCCACAGGACTGCCGCATACTGGATGTTTTTCCCTTTTCACACCATTCTTTGTAAACTCTAGAAATGGTTGTGCGTGAAAATCCCAGTAACTGAGCAGATTGTGAAATACTCAGACCGGCCCGTCTGGCACCAACAACCATGCCACGCTCAAAATTGCTTAAATCACCTTTCTTTCCCATTCTGACATTCAGTTTGGAGTTCAGGAGATTGTCTTGACCAGGACCACACCCCTAAATGCATTGAAGCAACTGCCATGTGATTGGTTGATTAGATAATTGCATTAATGAGAAATTGAACAGGTGTTCCTAATAATCCTTTAGGTGAGTGTATAATAGTGAAATTATGTGAAAATGGGTGAGACGTAAGTGAAGATTTGGGAAAAAGAAACGAGATGTTCATGTCCAGTGGAATAAAAAGGAGTAGGCCTATTGTTAAAATTCGCCGACCAGATCGACCCAATCGCAAAACAGAATAAAAAAGCCGACAAAGCATAAATTGGGCTCACATAGCCTACCTCTCTCCTTCGGCATGAATCCATATGTTTCCATGGCTGCGATGTAACATTTAACTGCCAACCTATTATTTCTTTTGTAAACAAAGCTTTGTGCTTGACTCCTGTGGTAATATTCACGTAAAACCACATTCACATACAAAAAAAACCCGGCACAGCCCAATGGCAGTGTTTACAGGATGCATTGAGGAGGAAGCCAAAATAACACTCAATGGCCAAGTGATGCTTACGTAATTATGGTTTGTGACACTGGCTCAGATTCTGTGTAAAGAACAATTCTTTCTGACTGTATGTAGCTCTCAAGTTGGAAAAGACATTTAGTTCCCACTTGTTAACCTTGGTTCCCAGGACATCCACAAGATGGATAAAAATGCTGATGCTGTAAAAGGAGGGCAGACGTTGTAAACGCATGACGGGATGAAGTGTGTGAAAAATTTAATGTTTATTTTTATGTAATTTGGCGCCTATTTTGTTCTTATAGGAGCCAGTTGCTCCTTATTATTTTTTTTCCTCTGGAGCCCTGTTTAGGATGAATCTATGTGTTTGTTGCAGTAATCGTGTTCACTCGGAGCAGAAACCAGATCTGCATTGCATGAGGGCAGAAGGCACATGGATCGTGGCGACTCAGGATCATTCCTGCAGCACGTTTTGAACTTTTAAAACATGAATATGCTTATGTTGGAGTTTTTAAGGTGGTTTTATAAAAAGGTACACCAAGTCTTTCACCAAGACTGCATTTATTTTATACAGATATAGAATAACCCTAATATTGTAAAATATATTATTCCAATTTAAAATAACTGTTTTCTGTTTAAATATATTTTAATCTGTAATTTATTCCTGTGATCAAACTGAATTTTCAGCATTATTACTCCAGTCTTCAGTGTCACATGATCCTTCAGAAACCATTCTAATATGAGGATTATTATCAATGTTGGAAACAGCATATTTTTGTGGAAACTTTTGTCAGGATTATTTGAATCGAAAGTTCAAAAGAACAGCATTTATTTGAAATAGAAATCTTTGTAACATTATAAATCATTATAAATTGTCTTCACAGCAATAATTTATTTATTAGCTTTATTAGGTAAAGTTATCTTAAACTTGACACACCAAACTTATATATCTTTTTCGAAATATCAAATGATTTTTAGAGTAACACAAACTAATACCATCAATCTATATGATTGACCACTTTGGAAATCATATTAGTTTAATATTTTTTTCCCATTATACCAAGATATGTATGATGTGAGCGTGACAATGTATTGCAGAAATGAGCCTCCTGTGGTCAGTACAATCATTAAGTGCATGATTCAGCATTTAAATATGACCATAAGATATATGACACTGTATTTAATTATAGGGATATAATTCACAGGCGTATGACCTTTTGAGTGTAAT
Organism: Rhinogobio ventralis; assembly: GCA_039654625.1. Classification (NCBI taxonomy): domain Eukaryota; kingdom Metazoa; phylum Chordata; class Actinopteri; order Cypriniformes; family Gobionidae; genus Rhinogobio; species Rhinogobio ventralis. The sequence continues at coordinate 38,308,924 of CM077205.1, read as the reverse complement.
TGGAATATAGCCTTTTTTTCATGTAGTAACTGTGTGTTTATGTTTGCACTTGATGGTCGCTGCATGCAACGCCATAATTTAATAATCAGGAAGCAACAAATCTGCATTAGGAAAATGTAATGGATGGCAGACAAGATGAAGGAGCCTCAGGAGACAGGTGAAGTTGAGACTCTCTGACTGACGTTTCGTTTCAGTACAAAAAGTGATCAAAGGAGAGAAAAACAAGTGCAGGAAGAGAGCGCTGGGCCCCGGGAGAGCGAGAGGAGGTGCTGAGGGCCCCGACAGGCTTAATGCTGGACTAAAAGAATTAGGAGAGAAGGAAAATAAAGTCTCATTGAGAGTTAGAAAACAAGGGCAGCAGTTGTAATTAAGCTTTCCCCGAGGCTTGATTTAAGTTATCTGATTAGGATTCCCCGCAGATATCATTACAGTCCTGCTCTACAGGGACACTGAACTTCCTCTATCCGCAACAACGGTCTCACCTCGAAAGACAGAGGAGAGAGGGAAGACAAACTTCATATTCATATCGTATGTGCATTTAAAGTAGTGCGCATAATAAATGAGGTCTGTGCTCTGATGGATCACGTACATTTTGTTTTCAGTCTTTTAATGAAAACTAATAAATATTGTGTAAAAATGTATTTAATTTTGTATATCATTTTAGCAATTTTTTGTACGTCTCATTTACAATCAGTAAATTGTATAATTGTGTGTGTGTGTGTGTGTGTGTGTGTGTGTGTGTGTGTGTGTGTGTGTATGTACATATATGTATAGGTGTGTGTGTGTATTAGTGCTTTCAATTCGATTAATTATGATTAATCGCATCCCAAATAAATTGTTTACATAATAATTATACACAGTACACACACATATTATGTATATATAAATATACAATCATGTGTATATTTAAGAAAAAATTCTTATTTATATATAAAATACTTATGCAAATGCAATGCAAATATTTCTTAAATTTATACATGAATGTGTATTTATATTATACACCGTATACACACATATCAAAAGATTGGGGTTAGTAACATTAAAAAAAAAATTAACTAATACTTTTATTTAGCAAGGATGCTTTAAATTGATCAAAAAGGACAGTGAAGACATTTATAATGTTACAAAACATTTCTATTTCAAATAAATGCTGTTTGTTTGAACTATCTATTCAACTTTTTCCATGATGATGATGATGATAATGATAATGATAATGATAATGATAATGATAATGATAATGATAATGATAATGATAATAATAATAATAATGAGTTTCTCATATCTAGGGATGCACCGATATGAACGTTTTGGCCGATAACCGATAATTCTTTATATTTGAAAGCCGATAACCGATATATTGGCCGATAAACCTAAATACAAATGTTTATATAATTTGAGAGCCTGATTTATAAAAACACAAAGTCTCACCAGTAAAAGCCATGTCCCAAACACACAACTATAATGTTTTTATTATAATTGTGTGTAGCTGATATGACAGACTTGCGCTGCACATGTTGCACTGAACTGTATTTTCCTTTTTTAAGTGATTTCAATCATGTTTCATGCAATTCAAAACCATCATGGTGAACGGTGCGCATCTGAAGGAAATAATCCATTATTTATGGGCTTTAATATATTGGACAAATTTTCTTATCAGGCCGATAGCGATACCTTTAAAAATGAACACCTATCGCCGATACCGATATGGTGACTGATATATATCTCATATCGTTGCTGTTGGGCGGAAACCTTGCATCTCCAAAAACACTGTATTTCAGAAAATAAATAAACACTTTTTAAAAAAATAATTAAACACTTTGGTCTGGCTTTTGGCATGTTTTATTATATTATTAAAGGAACACGCCGACTTTTTGGGACTTTAGCTTATTCACCGTATCCCCCAGAGTTAGATAAATCCATACATACCATTTTCACAACATTTTCCTATTTACATGTTGTGATGTGTATAGTTACATTGTGTACTAAGACCGATGGAAAATTTTGTTGTTCACTGTAGTGATTTACAAATAGGCTAACTTCCGCCAACATAACCAACGTGACAACCTGCTTGCACAGAGAGCGTGCTGGGGACTATTTTCAGGCGCTGCGTAATATCATTGCGCCGCTGCACCCATAGTACGGCAGCAAAGCTCCTGGATTATTACGCAGGAATGAGAGTATAGTCCCTAGCCATATCGGTCTAGAAAATAGCAACTTTTCATTTTCCGTCGGCCTTAGTTATTTTGTCACTTGAGCAGTAGGCTACCTGGAGCCGTTTACCTCCAGTCTTTGTGCTAAGCTAGGCTAGCGGTGGGTGCGTCAGACAGAGTTATGGCACGCACGGAGATAAAAATGGTATGTATGGACTTATCTAACTCTGGGGGATACGGTGAATAAGCTAAAGTCGGCGTGTTCCTTTTAATATTTTACCAAAATCAGCCTCAAATGAAAACGCTGCACTTCTTCAAAGAAACTGTTCTTTATTTACCCTTGCATTGCAAACAAGCAGTTTTTAATACTTTCCATTGGTTAAATATTTGCAAAACCCACAGACAGATGTACAGGGTGACAATAGTAATGATTTATGAAGAAAAATAAAAATTATGAAATGGAGATTCGATGATATTAAGAATGATTTCTGAAGGATCATGTGACACTGAAGACTGGAGTAATGATGCTGAAAATTCAGCTTTGATCACAGGAATAAATTGCAATTTAAAATGCATTCAAATAGAGAACAGTTAAATAGATTTTTTTAAAATGATTTTTTACTGTATCAATCAAATTAAAGAAATGCAGTTTTAGTGAGTCAAAAACATCTTACCGACCCCAAACGTTTGAACAGTAGTGTATATTATGTTTGTTAAAGAAGTAAAGCAGTTCACAGAAATCTTTCAAATGTTTGGTTTTATCGTTGTTTATGATTGATGTCCGTCTGCCTCTGAAGTATTTTCTGCGGTCCATCTTAAGCAAAGTTCAAACCTGTGACGTAGCAAAGGGATTTATCTAGCTCAAATTACGTGGGCTAGCAGAGATCAAACGAGGCCATTAGTCCTGACCTGAGCAATAGCCATTCTACTTCCTACAACTATATTCTGCTTGAAAGCTGATGTTACTTATGGAGCCAACATGAAAGGCAATTACTCTAGTAGATGCATCCTATAGGAGTTAGTGTTTCTTCCGGGCTGGTGAGAAAAGGCAGAAAGCGTTCAGTTTTTATGGATTGCACCATAAAAGATGACACGTTTGCTCTTTATTTACTCTGAGAGGTGGAGTGAACAGAGAGATATCCTTGGTTGATTTTTGTGTTGATATTTGGTTCTTATGGACCTGTGCCTCCAAAAAAAAGTCTTCGATATCCAGCCCTGTATGTTTTTAAATTATATTGTGCATCAGAAGATAATTAGTGGTATTTTGCATCAATATTTTTGTATATTAAAGGGTCATATATGTTGCCATTTCAAAAGTTTCTTATTTTGTTTATTGGGTGTACTAGAATAGGTTAACAAGCCTTAATGTTAATAAACACAAACAAACTAAAAATTGCAGCACCTCTATTCCCAGTCTGTCTGAAACGTTCTGATGGAGTTCCAGATTCTACAAAGCCCCTCCTTCCGTAAAGCGAGTGCTTTGATTGGCCAGCTGACCCAGTGCGTTGTGATTTGGCTAATTTCAGCTCACAACATGGCGATAACACTACAGTTCCCTGAAGCCTCGCCTTCGTTCTTTGTGTATGCCTATAATAGTGTTGCACGATATACCGGTACTAGAAAAGCATCACGATACCCTGCTATTAAAAACGATACGATATCAAACAATACATTTATAAAACAATGAATAGTAAGTTCTGTCATATTATTAAATAACTTTTACTGTTTTTTGCCGTGGTATCGATTCAGTATCGGTATCGCGGTATTGTAGTCTGGTATCGTTTCGAAGTCATAATTTTGGTATCGTGACAACACTAGCCTATAATATATATAGGCGTTTTAGGCAGGTCTATGTTCTCTGTTAGATAATACAATAAATAATAAATCCCTTTTGTGGGAGTTTTGTAACATTGCAGATCTTAAACATGCACAAATATATGCATTTCACGCTAAAGGAAACGCATCTTATGGCCTCTTTAAAGTTTAAGATTGAGGGTTTTGTTCAGGTTGATGACTCTAAATATTAAACTCAAGTGCTTTTACTATAACTGACTATTAGAGAGCTTTTACTCGTCTGATCCCATAGACTTGCATTAAATGTAATTTAACATATTGCATAAGCCAGTGTATTGGGCATGGCACAGTTTTAAGTTAAAAATCCCACTGCACACCACTAAGCACTGACATAACAAAATTGCACAAACATGCATTGCTTCAAATGGCATATTTAAACTGGATATTATAATGTAGTACTTAGGCATGGCAACTGTGAATAATAAGTAGTTATATAACGCCACCCTTTTATCCATGGTATTTTGCAATGTCCAAAATGTCTTTTAATATTCTGTGCATACCAAGATGTGATAATTCATGTCATTGTGTGAAATGAACTGAAAGTCCTGTATCTGTTCAGTTCAGCACAGCCCTATTAAATAACCATCTATATTAAGCATTTTTTTAATTTTGCAACTAAAAACCAGTTTATCATGAAGTTTGGGTCACATACACTTCTTTTCCACTGTCCTTTCTCTTTGTCATCCACCCATCCATGCTACCCTCCTTTATTTCTTTATTATTTCTCCTGCCTCTTTACTTTCCCTCAGTCATTTTTCCATTACGGAAAAAAATCACTGGCACACGAGTGCTTTTCATCAGCATCATAACTTCTGTGCCACTCTCTCAGTGTTTGGACATCCCAGCACATTACATTTTGATTTACTGGACATGGGTCAAACTTGAAATAAAAAGGCATAAGAGAATTATGATGTTAGACCACATATTCCTTCTCCACTGTGGAAAAATGGTTGTACCAAATCTGTGCATTTCCCCCCTCATTTTCCAGTGTACAGAATGGATAATGATGATCAAATGTGTTAAATGGAGATGCAACTGAAATTAGTAACTGAACGTATTTATGAAATTACCCAAGCGATTGTTCAGGGTGTTGGGAATGAGTTGAATTTTGCCAGTTAAATTCAGTGGAGCTTTCTGTGTCACCAATAAGGGCTCGCTAACAAGTGCATGACAGCAGTTTTGCTCTGCTATTTTTGTGAATCAATGGTCTGACCTGGGAGAGCAATTCTTGTTTAAGTGCTTGCGAATAGATTCTTTATTCTTCCAGATAAATTGGATGAGCAGAAGTGTGTTAAATCAGGTGAAGGTAGTGTGGCTTGCTAAAAGCTGCCCAAATAGAAATGCGAACAGGGTGTGAACAGGCTGATGGAATTGATAGAGATTCATACGGGAGTTTGTCCTTTTAATTATTAGATTACAGATAGATACTTTATTACAGTTAACACTGAGGCTCATTCACATAACATGAGGAGAATGAATGTGTGTAAATCGTAAAACCATGATGTAATTAATTTATATTTATGCATTTGGCAGGCGCTTTTGTGTCATTCCGTGTCAAATCAACCAAATTTCGTGTTAGCAACTTCCCCGGCTCAAATCTTTGATTTTGGTAATATTTTTTCCTGAAGTAAGACAAAGATAAATAGTGATAAAAGACAAAATATTAAATGTCACAGATGTACATTTACTGAGTAGTCTGAGTATTTTGTAGAGGGTGTTCAAAATGACAATTTTCAATTTGGAGTCAAATCACAGGGGGGTAAAAATGACTTCAGAAAGACAGCAGCACCATTATTTTATTTTCACACAGAGATTGGTAGGTCTATTAGTAAAATCTGCTGACTTGAGCAATCTTTCTTGCATTATATGCCAACGGTGACCGTTCAAAAATGGGAAAAAGCACTTATGTTTTTTTGCCCCAAGTTTGCATGCCTGTAACTCTGTATTAAAGATATCTTAATATCCTTTTAAATTTAGTTTTTTAACAAACTTTCCTTTTGGTATCTTCATTTTCAGTCCCAGAGATATGGAGATCTTAATGTGGCTAAATTGGCCATATGGAGAAAAAAAACAAATGTGGGTCACATTGCATACAGCTGATACTATTTTTTTTTTTTTTTTTTAACCATATGGGGCCTTTAAAATGCCAAAAGAAATGTAATGGTTTTAAGGTATCTTTAATCATTTTTGAGTTGCAGGCATGCAAACTTGGGGCAAAAAATGCAAGAGGTGCTTTTCTCCCATTTTTGAACTTTCACCATTGAAATATAATCCAACAAAGATTGCTAAAGTCAACAGATTTTACTAACTGTTATTAACTTATTTTACTGTTTTCATTTAGATTTTGTATTGACTAAAATATTTTTGGGAAATGTTCTGTGTTGGATGCTAGAAGAATATATGTTCATATTTAATGTTACCGTTATCGGCCCAATAAAAATATTTGTCCGATATTTTAAAGCCAAAAATAATGGATTTTTTCCTTCAGCTGAGACGCTTCAGATGCGAACTGTTCGCCATGATGGGTTTGAATTGCTTGAAATATGATTTGAAATCACTTCAAAAAAGGAAAATACAGTCTGTCATATCGGCTACATGAAATTATAATGAGAACATCAATACAATTGTGTGCTTGGGACATGGCTTTTAATGGCTCTCAAAAATTATATAAAAATTTGGATTTAGATTTATCGGCATTCATCGGTATCGGCCAAAATTTTCATGCCGGTGCATCCGAAACTTTTTATGATGCTATGATGCTAACTTTTTATGATGCACAACAATAGCTATGTTTCCATTGCTATTTCCATTATGAATTTAATTTGTGCGCAAAATGGAATACTGCATAAAACATTTGCTAATAAAGCAGCGTTTCCATCCCATGTGTTCAAGAGAACAAAACCATCACTTCCCTGGAAACTGGTGCAAAATATCTTGCTGCAACTGGGGAAGCCACTGTGGCTCTTTTTTTCCTACGTCATAAATGGCTTGCGTATCAGATCGCACATATGAAACACAACAAACGGCCTCTGTTGAGGCAAAATCACCTGTGATTTTTATTGCGCATCGAGGGATTTATTTCGCTAAACATGATTCCATTGTAGTTTATGCACGTCGTCTTATCGGATTTAAAAATTATTTATGGACATTTTTTAGAATTTATGCACATCTTGGCGTTGTATCTTTAGACAAAACAATGGCGCTGACATATTTAAGATGTTTGATTTCAGTTAAAACGGCTCAAACATGCATTTTAGTCTGGGACTAGACTCAAGCCTTGTCTGTGAAACTAGGGGAATTATGTCCAGATGATAAAATGTTATCATATGCATGCATGCATACAGAGTTGTTGTGTTAGTAATTTTTTAGTCCAGTTTTTACATGCATCAGTATTATGCGATTTAACGTTTTTTGAACAGACTCTTGTGAGTCTGTCATTTCTCTCTGTGAATGAGGACACCATGTTCCCCTCCGCTTACTAATTGCCATGAGGCCAGTGAGGGTCTCATTCAGATGCATTGATGTTTGCCCAAATGATAGCAAACAGAGGCGGCCTATCCTCTCTGCCAGCCAAACGCACATAGAGTGCTTTGTGAGACAAGAGGACCTGATAATCACACATCACTTTGCTTCTCTTTCTTTATTTCTTTATTTTTTATTACACAGTTTTACCTTAAAAATAAAGATCCAGAAGAGGAGTTTTGCAGCGACGCCATTGAAGGACCATTTTTGGTTCCTCAAACCTTTCATTTGATCAGTACTTAAAGGAACACTTTTTTTCTTGTTTAATAATCTAAAGAATCTTTTGTGGAATGGAAAGATTCCATGGATGTTAAAGGTTCTTTATGGAACCGTCAATTTTATTTTTAATGCTTTTTTTTGTTTAAGATATCATTAATGTCCCTGATGTATGGCGAGTTATTCATAATAATCCCTAACGCCAAGTTTGAGCAATAGTAATATTAATGCTTGCAAACACTACTGATTATGAATCAGCTGTTTTTAATGACCTGTTTACGATATTTTTAAAGAACTTGTTTAATTAGATGTTATTCTGTTATATTAAGTAATTGTTTATCGTGTCTTTTGCCACCTGATCTTATCCTCAACTCCTCACCAAATTAATAAACTCCAAAATACTTAGTTGTGTTTGAGTCTGGTGTGTATTAAAACACTTTGTCTCCAATTACACTGTCTTACCCTCTATGGGTTTGTGAATAAACAATTCACTTGTTATTCAAGTCTCGTAAGGATCAATTATTGCCTCTTTTTTTCTCGATTAGCCATTAGTAAGTATTGTAGTAATATGGTTGAGTTGGTATAATGGTATATCCCATGAGCGCTCTGTACAGTAGCGGTGCTCAGGGGACGCTGTGTAACTGTGACTCTCGGGTGTCTGCGCTGGGAGGGAGGTGAATGTTTAGATGTTCTTCTTTCCTAAGGCCCTTTTTTTCCTTTGTTCAAAGTACAGTGGACAATAAATTCAGTGCAGTCATTACACTGTAGGAGGTCAAAGGTAACAATAAAAGTAAATTATTGATCCAGATGAGGACCTGAAAGTCAATAGTTTATACAAGATCACACTTGTACAGAAACAAATGTTATTTATTTTAAATTCTCTCTCTCTCTCTCTCTGTTATTTGATAGTTATATATTTTCAAACATTTTCTTATTTTATTTTAACCCTTATTTAAGAAATTACACTTCCAATAAAATGGTATTTGTCGAAGTTTAAGTTGTCAAATGTAAGTTGTTTTAATTTAATTTTTAGTGCTGTCAAATCGATCAATCACATCTAACATAAGTTTGTGTTTATATAATATGTGTGTGTTTATTATATTTATATATAAATATTATACATGTATGCGTGTGTGTGTGTTTGTATATACACGCACACGCACACGCACACACACACACACACACACACACACACACTATATATACACAGTACTGTGCAAAAGTCTTAGGCACGTTGGTATTTTTACACGAAAAATGTTTTTAAGCCAGTTATTTATATCTTTTACTGTAGTGTGTCAGGATGAAATATCAGTTTACATTTCCAAACATTCATTTTGCAGTTAATTGTAAATTACTGGGATTTTCACGCACAACCATTTCTAGAGTTTACAAAGAATGGTGTGAAAAGGGAAAAACATCCAGTATGCGGCAGTCCTGTGGGCGAAAATGCCTTGTTGATGCTAGAGGTCAGAGGAGAATGGGCCGACTGATTCAAGCTGATAGAAGAGCAACTTTGACTGAAATAACCACTCGTTACAACCGAGGTATGCAGCAAAGCATTTGTGAAGCCACAACACGCACAACATTAATACATTATTATCTTTTAATGGCATTCAGTATTTCCCATAGGATTTAGTGAAACTGTGGGTGGACCTCTGTCCCTCTAGGGGGGTTGGGGGTCATGCCCCCCCGGAGGAACATTTTGTGCATTTTAATGTTAAATTCATTAATCTGGTGCACTTTGAGAGTTCAAAATTAAGAGCTCCAACCCATATTCAGTGTGCAAATTGAGCAAAGAAAAAATCTTGACTTCAAGCATTGACTTGAACCTTAACTTTAAAGGGGACTCTTACATTCCATAATAGTAATAATAGTTATAATATTAATCCTATGACAGTAATAGCCATATATTGTAAAACAAATGCACTGAAACAACATGTTTACAAACACTCATTACAAATCTAGTAAAGTGCAAACAGACAGTCTTTTGCGATTTGATAAGGACACAAAACCTTATCAAGCTCTGATATCTATTTGTAGCGGTCAGTGTTGAATCACAAATAAATCAATGTATGGGAAATGGGCATATTCACTACTGTAGCCTAAATCAGAACAGTCAAATAAAATTTGTATTAACTTTTCAGAAGAGAAAAACTAATAAATAAAATAATCCAATCTGTGTAGTGTGTACAACTCACAAAAATGATAAACCTCAACAATAAGTTATAAAAACTTTACACAAATCCTCACAACCTTATACATGGGCAGAACAAAAAGACCAGGTTTATAGTAATCATTCATTTAATAAATACACAGTTAATGAATTGATATAACTTTATAAATTGAACAATAATAATAATAATTATATATAAAAAATATGTATGATTTTTTTTTTTTTAGTTAAATTAAAGTTTGACATTGGTCACATTATTGAAACTACATATTAATGATTATCAGCAAGGTTAATAACTAATGTGGATCTAAAGACAATCATAAAACACAAGCTACATATACAAAACATCTTCATAATCTCCATAAGAAACAGGTAGGCCTACATATATACTGCGTGTACATGTGGGTGAATAAAGTTCGAGGTTGCGGCGGTCATGTTCGGGTTGCAAATTGTGCGTAGGCCTACTCGAGTCGTACACCAAATTTCTTTTTATGAATTCATTTCAAAGTGTTTATATCCAAACGAACAACATCTGTAGATTCTCCTCTACCCCTGTATTGTTCAGTGCTTGCACAGCGCCGTGCAGCCGTGTAAACTGATCAGAGGCGCCGACTCCGCTGGTTCCGTGGCTTGCCGTTTTGTAGCCTATATTAGTTAATGTCGTAATGATTTTTAAAGTTTATTTACAATTCTTATAAAGTCATTATCGAGTCATGTGGTTCGAGACTGATTTAATAAGAGTAGCTATTTATTCCAAGGGGGTAATCCAGCACCCAGAAAGTGTACCTTCCATAGGGGCAGCCATTGCTAACCAAGCCATCACCTGCTGTTAGCATTCCATTGACTCCCATTCATTTTGGCGTCACTTTGACAGCGAATAACTTTACATCTGAGGCCATTTGTCCATCGTTTATTTATAAAGAAACACAACAACGTATAAAAGGCTCCATTACCTTGTATCTTATACTATCACCCTGTAGAGGCCGTTTTTGTAAAAACAGGCTAGCGATTGCGTCATAACCACACGACTCTCTGTCGCACAGTAGAGAAATTACCGTATAGACCCGTATAGACAGGAGGAGAAGCTCGCAGGCAATCTGCCGTTAAATTTTAAAATGAATAAATACTATGCAAAATAACAAAATAATTAATCAGAATACTTACCAAAAGTTGCTCCTGCTCACGCTCTCCGTCTCTGCAAGATTCGGTGATTTCAGATTTCAGCTTGCACAACTACTAGAAGACTTACAACTGTCAGACAGGTTGCTCACGTCACATCTACGTCGTCAAGCTCAGTCTGCGCCTGCGCAGTATGCTCAGCCATCAGGAAGTGAGTGCTTCTAATTGACTTCACTTTTCTCTGTTGAAGTCTATGGGGTCGCTGTGTCCATTTCTTTTACTGTCTATGATTTGTTCTCAAGTCAAGTAATTTTCTTCATTTATTAGAAATCTTTAAATTCGCAAGTGCAGTCACGTAACTTCTCCTGTGATATTTACAGCTGTTAAAGTGGGGAACGTGAGATAATCGTACGATTTGCTTCGGAATATCTCGCTTGCAATATCACTTGCGTAGGCTATCGCTTGCTTGTGTTATTATGTAGTATTATACGTTCAGCCACAGAGCAGTGTAATGATTAGCATTATCTTGGTCTATGCTCTAACATTGAACCTGGTCTGTCCTAACACTGAAAGACGGAACCAAAATCTAGCGCTGCAACAATCGCTAATTGAAAAAAAACACTGGGGGGGCCAATCAGTTTTCAGGGGGGACAAGTGTCCCCATGGCCCCTCCCCTGTATACGCCACTGCTTCAGACGCTTGTTAAAAAGATGAAAGTGTGAGTTAGTAATGGGGTTGTTACTGTGCAGTGATTGGAGTGTGTGTGGTAGAGGTAGCTGTGTTTGAATGCTTCAGCAGATGGCCGAGGAGACGCACATTTCACACGCCGCTACAGGGGCTGCTGACGGCACTACTGTGCAGATGCTGCGTCTCCATTTCCAACTCCTGCTAAATTAAAACATGTTAAAGAAAATAAAATGGAGAAGTTTTTTTTTTGTTTTTTTTTGCTTTCTGGCTTTTTCCATACACAAAAAATGCTGTGGCTGCACCCTAAAGCAGATATTAATGCCATGAGGTTTTGATTTGTAAAAAATGTTGAAACATCCCTAAATATTAGCCATTCTTCTTGTAGCAAGCACGAAAAAAAACAAAAAAATATTCTGTGTCTGTGCATTTGGCAGATTTTGATTTATACCATCTGATTAAAAACTTTACACTTCACTGAAAGCCTTTTGATATAGTTGTTCATCTCCCCGGAGTGCAACTCAGAATGATTAGGCATCATATCTGTCCACTCAAAATAATTGAATGACCTCTCTACATCTTCCACTCAAGGCTGGACCGGAAGAGGGTTTCGTTCTCTCAGCATTTTCAGATGCAGAACCGCTCAGAGCTGTGCTTTTATGACTTAGACACACAATGCAGGAATAATCCGAACTGTTCCCAGACCTTTTCCGTATACATCGGTGAACTTGTGAGCCGCCTCTCAGAACATCAGGCTTCCGTGCAGTGGAAATAACAACAAGCGGAGAGCCACGGCCAGGCTACGTCAACAAGTTTTGACAGCAGATGTTTTGGTACGGCTTCAGTGAGCAGTATTAGGCTAAAATCATCTCCGGGGGTGAAGGAAGTGCACACGCACACACAGCCTCGGCCCTTCAGATGAGATGCATCATCTCACAGCACAGAATATGTGAGAACTTGCTCTGGTCTGTACTCATGGCCTGCCGTCGGGCAGAGTATGTCATGAATGTACTATGAAGCATATAAAGGTCCCTGAAATTGAAACAATAAGGTACGAGCGGATGAGATGATGTAACCCCTGATTTAAAACAGAACGATGCTATTCAGTGAGATTGGCAACATGCAAGTCGGAGCTTTAGTGATTTTAATAGAGAAATATTTGATTTTGTCACCTTAGCTTGATTTGTTTGACTGCTTGCTCGGCATTCATAGTCATTCACACTGTTTTCTTCTCTCTTCAGGTGCTGGTGAATCAGGGAAGAGTACCATTGTGAAACAGATGAAGTAAGTAGAAAAACAGTTCCTGTCTCTCTTTTTCCGTCATCCACTCCCATTTACTGTATCTATTAGGGTTGCATGCTATTGGAAAAAACTGACATTGTGTTATTTTGTTTTTCTTTTGATTGTTTATTGCGTAGAGCTGCATGATTAATCTGTAAAATCTCCATTCAAACACCCACGTGATCTTATTGCTAAATGAAAATGTTTTGGCTATGCAGTTGTGGTCAGAATTATTGGCACCCCTGGTAAATATGATCAAAGATCTGCATTGTTTATCCTTTTGATCTTTCATTCAAAAAATGAGCAAAAATCGAACCTTTCATTGAAGTAAAAGAATGGAAAGTGGAGGGAAATTCGCATTATAAAATAAATGTTTTTCTCCAAAACACGTTGGCCATAATTATTGGCACCCATTTATTAAATACATTTCCCAACAGCTCTGAGTCTTCTCCTGTAATGCCTGATGAGTTTGGAGATCAGAGATCATTCCTCCATACAGAATCTCTCCAGATCCGTCAGATTCCCAGCTCTTCTCTTCAGTTCATCACTCATTCTCTATAGGGTTCAGGTCAGGGACTGGGACGGCCATGGCAGAAGCTTCATTTTGTGCTGTGACACATTTGTGTTGATTTTGATGTTTGTTTTGGATCGTTGTCCTGATGGAAGATCCAACAGTGGCCCATTATAAGATTTCTAGCAGATCTGTTGGTATTTTCTAGAATTCACGATGCCATGTATCTGAACAAGAAGTCCAGGACCTCCAGCAAAAAAATAGGCCCACAACAGAGTCTTTTTATCCCTGTCTGCTGCCAAAAAGCTCTTTTTATTGTCATCTGACCACAGAACCAGGTCCGTCTGAAGCTCCAGTCGTGTCTGACACTGAATATGCTGGAGTTTGTTTCTGGATGAGCGAGGAGGATTTTTCTCGAAACCCTCCCAAACAACATGTGGTGATGTAGGGCTCGTTTGATCAGTTTTTTAGTCTTTCTGACCCCAAGACTCAACTAATCTCTGCGATTCTCCATCTGTGATCTTTGTCCACTCAAACTCTCCTCCTCTCGTGCATCAGGGCGATATACACACACTTCCTCTTCCAGGAAGATTCAGAACATCTTTAGTTGATTGAACTTCTTAATTATTGCCCTGATGGTGGAAATGGGGATTTTTAATGTCATGTTATCTTACATCCATTTTCTATTTTGTGACGCTCAGCAACAATCAGAACTATATTCTGTGGTTTTACTCATTGTGATGATGATTAAGGGAATTTGGCCTTTGTGTTTCCTCACATTGATACTCCTGTGGAACAGGAAGTCATGACTGGACAATTTCATGTCCCTAATCACCCTGGTGTGCTAAATTAAAAAAAAAATATGAATGGGAATATACTACAGAGATATTTTACTCATAAAAAATTCTAGAGGTGCTAATAATTATGGGTAACGTGTTTTGGAGAAAAACATTTATTTCATAATGTGATTTTTTTTTTTTTTTTTTTTTTTTTTTCTCACTTTCAATTCTTTTAATTAAAGGTTAAACATTTGACAAGTACGATCACAGCGAACATTCAAATCTGTGTATAATAATATAATAATAATCCTGTCTCAGAGTGGCTTGATTAACAATAAATGACTATTTTTTGCACCCTCAGATTCCAAATTCCAGATATTTTTAAATAGTTGCTTTCAGATGATGTATAAATCTCAGTTTCAAAAAATATGACTGGTTTTGTGGTCCAGGGTCACTTATATAAGTTTTCTAGCAAACATAAAAAAATACTTGCAAACACAAATATTAGGTAAAATAATTGGGTAAAAGTTTTTATGTCCAGCTTATTAATAATCAATATTTCTCTTGCCTCATGCTTGTTGCTGTGAGTGCAGTGAATGATGCATGCAATGCACATTTAGGTTGCTTTCCTTTTGTTAGGGTGCCCATGATGCCTAAAAATACTACATATGAAGGCAGCTCACTGTGTTTTAGAACAGAGCTGTAGTGATCCCTGTCCAGACATCATTTTAAAGCATGCTTGCTTCAAATTTTACATTCAAACTAGCCTGTGCCCACAAAGACACAGCCAGGCTGTCCCAGACGGAAGATGACCAATCGTGGTGATCCTACGTCGTACAGTGAGAGAGGTTCAAAGACCCAAAGATAGCCTGCGATTAATTTTCTGACAGTGTCATAAATTTAGCATGATTATCTCTCAGTATTTTTGCTGCTATGACCTACGTCTACTGACTAGGGCCCCATTTAGGCCGCATTTACACTGCAGGTCTTGATCCACAATTCCGATTTGGTGACTATATCCTATTTTTTTTTTTGCTGACATAATCTTTTAAAAGCGACCCGTATCTAATATTTGCATTTACACTATACACAGGCGAAACAACCCAAGATGTTCTGACCCGGAAAAGGAAGTAAAACGGCGTGATATGCAATGGACGCAATGGATGCAGACGAAATGATTATTCAATGTTTTGCTTCTTTAAAGGTCAGCAAAACATTGCTCTTGTCTTCCATCGCGCCATTAGTGTCATGTGATCGCAGTTCATGAAAAATCGGAATTGGGTCACTTGAACCATGCAGTGTAAATGGGACCTTACACTGCATGGTTCAAGTGACCCAATTCCGATTTTTCCCTCTCATGTGGCACAGATCGGATATGATGTGAACGTGTAAGCAGGAAAAAACTGCATGAATTCCGATATCCTCAGGTCGGATTCAGGCCTCACTCATATGCGGTAATAAATCCTATATGATTTGGATATGTGCATTTGCGTCTGCCATGTAAACGGTCAAATCGGATATTCCCCAGTAAATGCGAGTCGTACGTCATTGAAAAAGGGACGGATGCGAATGACATATACGGGTCGCTTTTAAAAGATGATGTAAGCGGGTCGTCAAAAAAATTGGATCTAGTCACCAAATCGGAATTGTGCATCAAGACCTGCAGTGTAAATGCGGCCTAGTAGGGCTGTGCGATTAATCGAAATCGTAATAAAATCGCGATGTAAGTACGATTTTCCACCACCCCCCTAAAGGGCCATTTTTTCACATGTTTACCATTATGCCATGGAAGAAAGCACAGAAACAGGGAAGGTGAATTCAGGGCAGGATAAGGACCAAAAAAAAGAAAGATGATGTATCAGATCCAGGTAATTTGCGAGACCTGTCAAACTTTCACTGCGTCAAAACGGAATGCATTTCTGTGGTTAAAACACGAGACGCTGGTCTAGAGATGCGTTTTTTAAAAGTTGAACTTTTACTAGGAGCACCACGTAGAACGAAGTAAAAGAAAAATGTATAATACAGGCATTTGCGAACTGCACAATATACAAAAAGTTCAAAAAGGCATAAAGAAATAACCAACGTCACAATATAATTTATGCAAAGATATTGTGCCCGCAAATACTGGCAATAAAGCCAGCTTCCAAAAAAATTATACACACAAGTATTACTTCAAAATGATAAAATATTGATAATAAAAATCATGTTTTTTTTTTGGTCCATATCACACAGCCCTACTGACTAGCCAATAAAAATGCAATATGAAATGGCGTATTGATCAACACGGCATTGGCACTACAACTATTTACCTCAAGCTCCATTTGCAAAATTGGCATGCCAAGTTGGCCTCTTTTCCCTAGCCATGACCATGTCCATATTCTCCTTTCGCTGTCTCTTTTTTTTCAGCGCACATAACCACAATTGCCAAAGTGCGATTTATCTTGCTCTATTTGTTTACCACTAGCACATGCTGATGACATTTTACTTTTGATTCAATGGGTGTCATCATCATACAGTCTACATGTCATACCCAAGTTTATCAGATCCATGTGCTAGTGTGATTTGTAATGATCTTACAGGATTGCTGAAATCGCACAGTCGCAGGCATTACTCAGGAACGTCACGCTGCTTTAAGCCTGATAAATCACACACATTGACAGTAAATGAGCTCATTGCAGCTGCTGAGATACAAGTGTGTGCACACTATTTATATTCAGTAATAAAGCCATGCTTCATTTGTCACATATTTATTTGCAGCAACAGCACTTTGAACAAATGACATCATGTGCGAGGTGGAGCGCTAACGTAGGAGTGATCAGAAACCGGCTCTAGCTGCTGTTATGGGTTTCATTTCCACACTGTGATGTAGTGCTGCTTCCTTTTACTTGAAATGTCCTCATCCTGTTCGTGACTTAATAGACGCCATCCATCTCCTCGTGATACCAAACTGTTGCACTTCTTTCTATGTGCAGCTGTACTCTGCTCACTCGTGTCTCGATGGTAACCCTCATTCTGCAAAAAGTCCTGCAAGATTTAAGCATGTGTGGATTTATGTTTCATAAACTCCACTTGGCATACTTTAGCATAGTATATTTTTTTAATTTTGAATGCAAACAAATATTTAATACAAATACTGAATACTATTTTCAATATTAGGCATGTTTTCTCAATTTCACTCTTAACCCTTATAAGTTATTCGGGGTCTTTTTGACCCCAAATGACATTTGCTGAAATAAAAATAAAAAATTCCCTTAATCTAAATGGCATGAGACATGTCGTGGTTGACACTTGCTAGCTGTACAAATGAAAAAAATGAATTGGAATGATATCTGGTCGTATTTTAGCATAAAATTCTCACTCCAGAGACCCCAGACAATAAATCATTGTCATTTTTTTTAAACAAATATAATATCACTCACTTTTGTACAGTGTTGGGGGGATTTAAGGATTTATTTATTTATTTATATAAATAAGTTAAAACATATTTTTTTCATAGATGTCAATGGGAGTTTATAAAAATAGCTTTTTGTTACATAAGTTACAAGTCAGTCAATACAGAAAACGCACACAAAATGAAAGAGTGATACCACAACACATCCCTGATGGAGAACAAATGCAAACACACAACAAACATGCCTATAATGCACATAAAACACTGTTCAGGATTGACTGTAATAATGTGTCATAATTGCAAAAAAAATTATACTTCAGTACCAAAAAAAAGCTAAACTTTGAAAAAGTCATTTTTTATTGTTATAATAATTATTTTAGAATGTCTTAGCATAAACTTAAATAAAAAAAGTAGAAATTGTAGTTGAAATTTCATGTTATTTTAATTTTAAAAGTGTTTGTTCTCCAGTTGATGGCAGCAATCTTCCATTAAACCACGGCACATTGTCCATATTATCTCCATGAATGAAAATGAGAAATGTGGATCTTTATTAAAGTGAATTTTACATAAAAAGCAATTTAAAAAAAAACCCAACACTGCACAAATGTAGAGTAAAAACATCAATGAAGTGAGTGATATTACATTTGTTTAAAAAAAAAAAAAAATTTATGATGTTACAAAATAACATTTTATTGTCTGGGGTCTTTCCCGACAGTCGGGTGTACATGTGTTAAAGTGTTAAAGGCACTAATCTTGCATACTTTTAGTATATGAGAATATATAATGAGGATTCAGCTTTATGTTAATTCATTTAGCAATTGGCTGCTTTCTGTGAACCCTCGCGCATACATTTATATAGGTTATCTTTAGAGTAATAATAAAACAGTTTAACTGGATTTGAAAAGGCTGGGTTCATTTATAACTGCGTTTATGCTAGGGCTGTGCGATATTGAAGAAAAATGCGATATGCAATACCTTGTTAAATAATGTGATATTCGATATGCGATACGATATTGCTTTAAGTGAGTAAAATTTTTTTTATTTATTTAAAAACTGAGAATGATACCATTTCTGTGTTTCACATTCTTTCTGGGAAAAGAAAGCACCGCTACAGCTTCTGAACGTGACCAGCAGTGTTTGAGCAAAAATTAATGTCACAAATCTGACAATATAATTTTAACATCAATGTAAACAAACAAAAAATGTAATGCCAATGTTTAAATACCAAAAACTCTTTGCTTGACTTGGTAACAGTTATATCAACCTAAAACTTAACATCAAGAACATCCAGGTAAACAGACACCTGAACTAGGGGTGATTTATTATTTTAATTTATCTTTATTAAAAATAAGAACTAAAAGCAGTAGTCTTCACATGAAATAAATATACACTGATGCATAATAAAGCTACAAAGGTTATTCAGTCAAGAGCACTGAGTGATGTTCTCTTTTCTTTTGTTGTTTGACAGACAGCGGCAGGTTTACTGTATTAGCAGGTTTACTGTATTAGCAGGTTTACTGTATTAGCAGGTTTACTGTATTAGCAGGCTGTCGCTTTAAGAGCTAATGCACGGATCCTATTGACACGCATTCGGTTTCTTTCCCCAACTGATAGCGTTCACTTAAAGCATAACCGACTGCGTTTA
Organism: Rhinogobio ventralis; assembly: GCA_039654625.1. Classification (NCBI taxonomy): domain Eukaryota; kingdom Metazoa; phylum Chordata; class Actinopteri; order Cypriniformes; family Gobionidae; genus Rhinogobio; species Rhinogobio ventralis. Next base: position 38,289,599 of record CM077205.1, on the reverse strand, counting down.
CGTCAATACTCGTCAAGACAGCCATTTTGACATAACTGTGTGTGTATTTGACAGTTCGAGTGTGTAACAAGGCACGAAACAGAACTGAAGGGATCACACGCTTTCTGTGTGTGTCAGACAGCAGACAGCACGAGACTGCAAGGAGCTGTTTTTTGCGTTTAATAACTCTTTTTAACGCCAAGCAAGTCACATCAGTAACAGTCGTGTGCCCAGTCTATTCTCTGCTAGATGCGTCGACCTAAAACGTACACTTTTCACAAGGTTGAAGTAGCCTATTAAAACCATTCAGATATTGCGTGCCGTTGCGATTTGCATATCGCGATATGTACATTTGCGATATTTCGATATATTGTGCAGCCCTAGTTTATGCTTTGATCAGTCACATACTGCATATACACTACCTTACAGTAAAAAGCGTAGTGCTGTGAGTATTATTGCAATCTTAAAAACATGATCCTTCAGAAATCCTTCTAATATGCTGATTTAGTGATGAGGAAGCTTCAGGATTCTTCACTGAATCGTAAGTTCAAAAGAACAGCATTTATTTGAAATGGAAATAACAGAGGTCACTGTTTTATAAGATAAAAGAGAGTTTTCTGTATTGAGATGTTTGGGTTGGCGCTCTGATGAAAGGTGTGCTTATTCTTCTGGGCTATAAATGTATTTTATTGGGCTATATATATCTTTGAGTGCAAGTAATATAAAGAGAGAAAGAGCGAAAGCCTTAAATAGTTTTATAATTGACATTTCACTGGAGGCACTGGTATCTGAATGTATTTTTTCATGAGGAAGCACACCGCAGGTTTTAGCAGAAACCGTGTTACAATGACAGTAACTGTTACCAGCACCAGACGGGGTGTTTAAAACACTGGAGATACTAGAGTAACAGTCCTGAAGGTGTCATGTATCCCGCATTTCTTCTATTCAGTTACCTAGTGTATGAAGATTCAGCTTTACTTGATCAAACCTTTTAAGATCCATTAGCCTGAGCTTCCTCCTTTCTGAGCTGCACAAAAACATTTTTTTTGTTTAATGTATTTCTATGACAATTTCAGTTGTTTTTTTAAGTCTAGATAAGTGCGATTTAATGATTTAGATGTGTGTGTGTGTGTGTGTGTGTGTGTGTGACATGTGAATAAGGCTCTACTGGCCTGTTTTATATTTGCTGACTCTCTTGTACAGAGAGAAGACGTCGAGATCTGCTGACGTCAGTGAATCTGGAATTCATTAAATGTGCAGGTTTCAGATCCATCACTGAAAACTGACATTTTGGGCTAAAATGGTGGCTGATAATTCATTTTATGGCTAATATCAGTTTATATTATTATGGCCACAATAAATCTAATAATTCTAATCATTTTAGTTGATGATAAACTGTATATTTTAATTGGGAAAATTAAGGTCTAATATTATATGCTTCCAATATTTGCCTGATTGAAGTAGTTTGATACATTAACCAATTAGACCAATTAAAAAACATTATTCCTATAAGTTTTAATTTAATACAGGTTGTATCTATTATTAAATGTATTTAATTTTTATATATTTTTAAATTTTATTTACTTTTTAATTTAATTTAATTTATCGTTCCCAGATATCATTATATGATCTATTTTATTTAATTAATTTAGTTAATTAATTTTATTTTAATCACTTTTTTTTTTGTGTGTGGTTTAAATACATAAAATATATAATAGGTAAAATTTAAAATTTTTATTTTTATATATTTTATTTACTTTTTTATTTTATTTTTTTCTACTTAGCATTCCCAGATATCATTATAATATATAGATATTTTTATTTAATTGTATTTTTTTCTTTTCTTTTACTGAGCATTCCCAGATATCATTATATGATTCTCTGCTATTTTTTATTTTATTTTATATATATATATTTTTTATTTAACTTAACTTAATTTTATTTTATTGTATTAACTTTTTGCTATTTTTTTTGTGTGGTTTGAATACATAAAATATATAATAGGTTACTTTTTTTATTTTTATATATTTTTTACTTTTTATTTTATTCTACTCTATTTTATCCCAGATATCATTATAATATATAGATATTGTTTTTATTGAATTGTATTTTTTACATTTTTATTTTACTAAGTATTATATTCACAGATATCATTATATGATTCTCTGCTTTTAATTTTTTTTTATTTTAATAAAAAAAAAAAAATTTGATTTCAGATAGCATTATACCATTCTCTGCTTAAATTTTTAGGGATTTATTTTTTAAATTTAAAATTGTTTCCCCCTCTGTTTAGAATCATCCATGAAGACGGCTACTCAGAAGACGAGTGTAAGCAGTACAGAGCCGTGGTTTACAGCAACATCATCCAGTCCATAATGGCCATTATTAAAGCCATGAGCAACCTCAAGATAGACTACGGAGAGACCGCCCGAGTGGTAAGACCTCCTGCACACCTGCCAGAATGTCTGGGACCCCTATGTAGGTCATGCTGGGATTGTGTGAATAATTCAGAGAGTCTCGCACTGTCACAACTTCACAGGTTCAATGTTTTGCATACAATGTCAAATCCATCAGGCGAAGCGAGTTGTTATTTTGTGCACTTATGAATCATTCACAATAAGAGCAATTTAAAGTATTGCCATTACAAATATACCATGGTAATATGTTTGGAGCCACAGTGATTTTACAGTAAACCCTGCTTAGTGCACTCTGTAATTGCTCTATTGTAAAGTGTGTAGTCGTCTCCCTCCCTCAGTTCATCTCGTGTGTGTGTGTTTGTTTGTAGGATGACGCGCGGCAGCTGTTTGCTCTGTCTGCAGCAGCGGAGGAGCAGGGAATCTTAACTGATGACCTGGCCAATGTGATCCGCAGACTGTGGGCCGACAGCGGGGTGCAGGGCTGCTTCACCCGCTCCAGAGAGTATCAGCTCAACGACTCCGCTGCTTAGTGAGTGTCTGCACACACACACACATACACACACTCACAGTACTGTTCCTGCTTCACAACTTCCTGTACATTTGACACTCATACACAGGCTCTATCTGGTTATGAGTCAAATGAGCCTATAATGAATATATGTTTCCAGTGTATAGCATATCACAAACTCAAGGCATGGAAATAAATTGGTGTAAAGGTGTGGGAACCCTAACTGCAGCATTATAAACTCGAGAGCATGTAGATGTGAATTTGAGAACTTGCACAATACATATTCGTACTTGTACGTTATAATTTACACCCACAGCTCCAATGTGAAAACCTGTAAAATAAAAATCTGAAGTTGAATGCTGAGATTTGCACTCGCAGAACAAAACCTGTAACGTGTAAAATGCCATTCACAGAAATACAGTGAGTACGCTTGTAGTAGATATTTGCACTTATTCTTTTATTCACATTCGCAGTACAACCTCAATAAAGAACTTGCAACTTGCAAATCTGACACTGCAATTAAAAAATTTCACGCCTTGACTTTTGCTAATACTTTCACGATATAATAGGTGCATAACTAACTTGTGCACTTGCAAACTCAGTGGCGGAGAGAGAGAAGGCGAGGGGTGCAAAGGAGTCATTTTTATTTGGTTTGCGCCTAGAAATGGGACGACTTTTGTACACGATGATATCACGACACACGCGGCCTCTGGGATGTTCTAAAACGCTAACGTGGCTAACATTTTTATAATAAATGTCATATTTACCTGTAGCCTTCCTACCTGTTAGACATACAGAAATTGAATAAAGTTATCAAACACTTTACAGTCATAACTGCATAAATAATAAAGCTATGTTACCTTTGTTCTTTGATTAGCATTAATGGCAGAATCACAGCAACTGACGTTATTGAACTGATTTAATTCTGCTCTTATGAGAATACTCAACAAAACTCGATGCATGTGTGTCATAGTCAGGACATTCACAGACGGCGCGTTCTCTTCTGTCTTGTCGCTCTTGAATGGTTTAAATGCATTTGCATGAATAAGAGCGTGATCATATAATGTAACGCTAGCCATTATTTTAACATGTATTGCATGCATTAACGCACTAATGTAATATAACATAATCCTGTGATCAAAGCTGAATCTTCAGCATCATTACTCCAGTCTTTAGTGTCACATGATCCTTCAGAAATCACTTTATGATGATTTGATGTTCAAGATGTTCTTACTATAATCAACGTAGAAAACAGTTGTGCTTCATATTTTTATGAAAGCTTAAAAAATCTCACCCCAAATTTTTGAATGGTTGTGTATATTGTGAGTTTAGACATCATGGGTTGTGCATGTAAACGCACTCATTGGTGTCTTTTTATCACATTGTTGCTGGTTTATGAAAGCAGTAATCCACCCGAGGCTGTGTGTTACAGTCGTTTGGCAACAGTTAAATCCTCCCACTTCATGTTGTGCCCAACACCTCTTACCCTCTGTAAATCACTGCTGCGCACGGCCTCGAGTGGCTTGTTGTTTAATTACGTTTCATCCATGTACTTCAGAGCTGCATAAACAAACACTTAAAAACAGAATTGTACAAGGTGTGGCAGCTGAATACTAAATTACATCTCTCCCAAGACAGAATGTGACTTTAGCAGTGTTTTAGCGCACACACACACACTGATGCATGATGGGAGCCAGGTTCAAGCAGGGAACTCAATGCCAAGTCCATCTGTTGTTGTTAGCAGAAACGTCTCCTGCCTTTAATGAGGTCATGATGCTGACACATTCAGACCTTCATTGACCCAACACACACACACAAACACACACACATACGTGCTGGGTTTTTCATGTTTTATGGGGACAAACTGTATATTTTATCCCCCACTCCTATACCTACCCATCACAGAAAATTTTCTGCATTTTTAGATTTTCAAAAAACATAATTTAGTATGATTCATAAGCTGTTTTCCTCATGGGGACCAAAAATGTCCTCACAAGGATAGTAATACCAGACATTTCTGACCTTGAGGACATTTTTTTTGTGGTACACATACATGCATACATGCATACATGCATACATACATGCATACATACATACATACATACATACATACATACATGCATACATGCATACATGCATACATGCATACATACATACACGCACCGCAGACAAATTCAATGATATACTGGTATTAATAATATTTAATAAAAATATCTAAAATTAGTATTTTAAAATAATGTGGTACATGTAAATTTTCTCTTTTCCTGTTCCAACACACATATATTCAATGTTAGACTGTGTATATTCAAGTGTTTTCATTTTTAGGTAAAATGTGGTTTCATGTGTTTTTCTCTAAAATGGACTGATAAAACACATGTATGTTTGAGGTTGTATGCATGGTTACCAGGTAAACGAAAAATCTCACATTTGAATTCGGGGGAACACTTTAGCATAGGGAACACACATTCGCGATTAACTACGCCTTTTGCCTCAAACTCCTAATTTACTGCTTATTAATAGTTAGTAAGGTTAGTTAATAGTGAGAACTGAACCCTAAAATAAAGTGTTACAAATTCTGCAATTGTTGGATAGTTAATAGCCACTACAACATAAGTATTAAGTATCCTTAAGCAAGATCAGAAGTAACATTTAAGACCTGCTTTTAGCTCAGTGTATTTGCTGTAACAGAATGAATCCTCACATTCCCCTCATCCCTCATCTCCGACTCCTGCAGTATTGAATGTAGATGGAGTCTGTGACGATCCTCAGGCCATGCATCTGAAAGCCCTGCTTTTCTCTGCCCATCATATGATCCTCTTCCTGAAACCTTCTGAAGTGCCTCCCATTTAAACCAGCACTGGGGTGGGGGATGGCGTTCTAGGAAATAAACTATCAAAGCATAAAATGTGAATTAACAAGTGAAGCTAAAGGAAGACACCGGGTCATTTCGGTTCATCTCACAATAGATATGTTCTGTTTTTCGTTTTTGATTTTGACTATAAATGACTTGCTTGCTTATTTAATAGAATTAATGTGCTGTCTATGTTGTCATTGCAATATACGTTGAACTTTAAATCAGTTTGAACCAAAGAGGTATATGGCCAAATGCACTGGAAACTCTTCTTTTCAAAGTTCAACATATGCAATGACAGCACATAATAAAAATAAAATTGATTAAAAAAAAAACAAAACAAAAAAAACTATATCCATTAATAGACTTCCTTGAAAATAAATTTCAGCACAGAGCAACAACCATAATGAAATAACCCTTCACACAATATATAATGCTTTACAATGAACTCATGAACTACATATGGCAATTTATCGGTTTAATAAAATACATTATATTGCCAAAAGTTTTGGGACCCCTGCCTTTACATGCACATGAACTTTAATGACATCCCATTCTTAATCAGTAGGGTTTAATATGGAGTTGGCCCACCCTTTGCAGCTATAACAGCTTCAACTCTTCTGGGAAGGCTTTCCACAAGGTTTAGGAGTGTGTTTATGGGAATTTTTGACCATTCTTCTAGAAGCGCATTTGTGAGGTCAGGCACTGATGTTGGACGAGAAGGCCTGGCTCGCAGTCTCCGCTCTAATTCATCCCAAAGGTGTTCTGTTTTTGAAACTGTTTAAGTTTCAAAAACATCATATCATAGGTGAAATTAGCTGTTATTACGAAAGTGAAATTGTATATTCTGCTGATCACATGCTGTGAAAGTATGACCTAATTTTTCAGCCCGAATCATTATGTATGAAAGGTCAGTGTCAGTCGAGGTTGCCATAGAAATGCTCGCACAGCCCGTCTAACAGCGACGGCTCAGTGAGCTAATATGACCATTTATGGCTTCCAGTCAAAGTCTACTTCACACACGAGCAGCTGTTGTGTTGCGGATTGGACTGGAATCAAACTTCACTCTGATCAGCATGTGTACTGTACACAGTAGGCAGGTTTACTGTATGCGTGAAATATAGCCAAAGTGTGCAGCATGCAACCAGAGTACACTGCATTCAATACTGTATCCCACAATGCAATGTGCTCGACTTGTGTGTTGAATGAATCCGAAGCAATATCAACCGTGATCTTTAAGCTCCTTCATTTATTTGGTCAGATTGCCAAACAATATTTTTACACAAAATTAAAACAATTAAACATGCATGAGGTATGTAGAATATGTAGTATACTACTGTTTGACATGTTTATCAATGCATAATTTTTTTTATAAATAAAAAAATAGATACTACTGTATATCCTGTAAACGGACTACTGTGCATACAGTATATACAATGCAGTAAATATTATACTATATTATATTAATTATATTATATTATATTATTCAGGGTTATCATTTTAGATATATATACACTCACCTAAAGGATTATTAGGAACACCATACTAATACTGTGTTTGACCCCCTTTCGCCTTCAGAACTGCCTTAATTCTACGTGGCATTGATTCAACAAGGTGCTGAAAGCATTCTTTAGAAATGTTGGCCCATATTGATAGGATAGCATCTTGCAGTTGATGGAGATTTGTGGGATGCACATCCAGGGCACGAAGCTCCCGTTCCACCACATCCCAAAGATGCTCTATTGGGTTGAGATCTGGTGACTGTGGGGGCCATTTTAGTACAGTGAACTCATTGTCATGTTCAAGAAACCAATTTGAAATGATTGGAGCTTTGTGACATGGTGCATTATCCTGCTGGAAGTAGCCATCAGAGGATGGGTACATGGTGGTCATAAAGGGATGGACATGGTCAGACACAATGCTCAGGTAGGCCGTGGCATTTAAACGATGCCCAATTGGCACTAAGGGGCCTAAAGTGTGCCAAGAAAACATCCCCCACACCATTACACCACCACCACCAGCCTGCACAGTGGTAACAAGGCATGATGGATCCATGTTCTCATTCTGTTTACGCCAAATTCTGACTCTACCATCTGAATGTCTCAACAGAAATCGAGACTCAACAGACCAGGCAACATTTTTCCAGTCTTCAACTGTCCAATTTTGGTGAGCTCGTGCAAATTGTAGCCTCTTTTTCCTATTTGTAGTGGAGATGAGTGGTACCCGGTGGGGTCTTCTGCTGTTGTAGCCCATCCGCCTCAAGGTTGTGCGTGTTGTGGCTTCACAAATGCTTTGCTGCATACCTCGGTTGTAACGAGTGGTTATTTCAGTCAAAGTTGCTCTTCTATCAGCTTGAATCAGTCGGCCCATTCTCCTCTGACCTCTAGCATCAACAAGGCATTTTCGCTCACAGGACTGCCGCATACTGGATGTTTTTCCCTTTTCACACCATTCTTTGTAAACTCTAGAAATGGTTGTGCGTGAAAATCCCAGTAACTGAGCAGATTGTAAAATACTCAGACCGGCCCGTCTGGCACCAACAACCATGCCACGCTCAAAATTGCTTAAATCACCTTTCTTTCCCATTCTGACATTCAGTTTGGAGTTCAGGAGATTGTCTTGACCAGGACCACACCCCTAAATGCATTGAAGCAACTGCCATGTGATTAGTTGATTAGATAATTGCATTAATGAGAAATTGAACAGGTGTTCCTAATAATCCTTTAGGTGAGTGTGTGTGTATTTTATATATATATATATATATATATATATATATATATATATATATATATATATATATATATATATATATATATATATATATATATATAAATATAAATATTAGTTGAACCACTGTAACTAAACGAAAATTACAAATTTTGCCTTGGCAATAAACTTAAAATAAGTTGCAGTCGAAGGACTAAAAGTATTAACTGGAAATAAATAAATAAATAAAACCAGCTAAAACTGAAATAAAAATAAGTTAAACCTAAATAGCAATATCTAAAAAAATAAAAAATAAAAAAAGCTCAGAAAGAAATGACAAATTAAATTAAACTAAAATTAATATGAAACCTAAAAATACAAAAATAGAAGCTAATTCAAAATATTCATCTATAATAGGGTTGCAAAGGGGCTGAAAAAATCTGGTAAGTTTCTGGAAACTGCAACCCTAATCTATAATAAAACTAAAATAATATATTAAAACAACATTTTATAATACGATCTCTTTCAACAAATACACTGAGCTAAAGGCAGGTCTTAATGTTACTTCTGATCTTGGTTAAGGAATCAAATGTTAAATTGAATTCAAATGTCAGATTTTAACCATGCATACAACCTCAACCATGCATGAGTTTTATCTATATCAGTTCATTTTAGGGAATACATACAACAATATAATGCAATATATAACATTTGACTTAGAATATTGTTATATTACATGCATGTATACATTTAAGAAATATTTGCATGTATATATAATTTATCTTATATATATAAATCTAATTTTTTTAAATAAAAATATAACATATTTTTCTTAAATATATACATGCATGTGTGTGTATTTATATATACATAATAATTATACACCGTACACACACACATATTATGTAAACACAAACTTTTATTTTGGATGGGATTAATGACTATTCTTTTTTCCCCAGCACTAATTTATTGTAATGTAAGCATTAAGTCTCAAGCACTGTGTTAAGTAAATGTAGGTTCCAGAGGGGTTTTGCTGACTTAAAATATTGTGAAGCCCTGGCCTGTAGTAAGCAATACCCTAGTGTTCAGTTGCAAACAGCCCATTGTAAACACACCTCATCAGGCACTCAGCAAATCACGGAGAATAAAGCCTTTTCCAATGCTTTGAGTGTATTAATGATTACGTTTAATGACAGTTATTCATCTGAGCTCTGATGTGAATGACCTAATTACGTGTGTGTGTGTGTTTGTGTGTAGTTATCTGAACGATATGGATAGGATAGGACGGGCAGACTACATTCCCACCCAGCAGGACGTCCTGAGGACCAGAGTGAAGACCACTGGGATCGTGGAGACACATTTCACTTTTAAAGATCTGCACTTCAAGTGAGAAACATTCAATGTGTCTGTAAGCATGTACACAAATCAATGAGCTATAAATAACACACACCAATTATATAGCTTACATATTATATTACATATATATATATATATATATATATCAGCTATATAAAAAAAATTAAGAGACCACTTAACATTGATTTCTCAATGTTAAGTGGTCTCTTAATTTTTTCCAGAGCTGTATATGCATGCACACACTGATCAGGCGTAACATTATGACCACCTTCCTAATATTATGTTGGCCACCCTTTTGCTGCCAAAACAGCCCTGACCCGTCGAGGCATGGACTCCACTAGACCCCTGAAGGTGTGATGTGGTATCTGGCACCAAGATGTTAGCAGCAGATCTTTTAAGTCCTGTAAGTTGCGAGGTGGGGCCTCCATGGATCGGACTTGTTTGTTCAGCACATCCCACAGATGCTCGATTGGATTGAGATCTGGGGAATTTGGAGGCCAAGTCAACACCTTAAACTCGTTGTTGTGCTCCTCAAACCATTCCTGAACCATTTTTGCTTTGTGGCAGGCGCATTATCCTGCTGAAAGAGGTCCTGCATCACACTGCCTCTACCGGCCATCCACGTGATGTAAAAGAAAACGTGATTCACCTTTTTCCATTGCTCCTTGGTCCAGTTCTGATGCTCACGTGCCCACTGTTGGCGCTTTCACTCAAACTCGCTCAAATCCTTATGCTTGCCCATTTTTCCTGCTTCTAACACATCAACTTTGAGGACAAAATGTTCACTTGCTGCCTAATATATCCCACCCACTAACAGGAGCCGTGATGAAGAGATAATCAGTGTTATTCATTTCACCTGTCAGTGGTCATAATGTTATGCCTGATCGGTGTGTATACGTGTGTGTGTGTGTGTTTGTTCAGAAATAGCTTGAAAGAGTATTTATTTATAAAACAAAATCAATATTACATGGGCAAAATCTGTAAAATCAGGAAATAATTCTGTATGTGTAGAGAAGTTTATTATAGAGCTGGTTAAAGTCGGCACGAAACAGAAGTTGCAATAGTCCTTTCTTCCCTACTGTGACGTATATCCAAGTGAAAGGAGAAAAAATGTAGGGCGGGGCTTTATTTTGTTTGTGGGGAATTGATTGGATGGTTGTGGTTTGCTATTGGTGGATCTCAAGTGACTGACAGGTTGCCCCGCCCTCGTCATCAGAGAAGAGAAGTCGCTGCAAGCAGTGTTTGAGGGAATTACTTTTCCCTCTAAAAAGTACAGTAAGGGATTACTCTTAAGTACAGTTACTTCTGATGTAATTGCATGAATTATTGTATAGACTAGCACAATTTTATATATCAATATTGGATTTAACATCAAAATTGAATGTCTAATGTTAAAAGTTATGTTTTAATCTTCTTTAACCTTCTCTTAACCTTTAAATGCTTTGGTCAGTTCAAGAATATTTTATGCAATTTTAATTATTTGAAAGAATTAAGAGGAGTTTCATGTCTATCCTTGTGGTGTTCAACTGATTGAGGTTGATGTGGGATTTAGAAAGTAACATAGTAATAAGTAATCCAATACTTTTTAGAGGGAGTAATTAGTACAGTAATCTAATTACACTTTTGAAGATGTAATTAGTAGCTCGTAATTAATGACTTTTTAGAGTGACTTACCCAACTCTGGCTGCAAGAGGGAGGGGAAATTATGTTGATTAAAGTTTACAAGGCACATGAAAAAATAAAGATGTGCATGGATCATTTATCATAAATACTCCAATATTCCATTAAAAAAAAAAACAGGATTCAGGCAGGAAATGGTTTCTCATTATCATCCACTTGTGTTTGTTGTTCTGATACCCTCATGAAATCTTAATGCTCATGGAGGGCGAAGTGACGCCTTCACCCATTTCTGCTGCAGCTCTGTATCTCCGACATAAAATATTCTTCCTCTGTCTCTCCCTCTTCAGGATGTTTGATGTGGGAGGTCAGAGGTCAGAGAGGAAGAAATGGATCCATTGCTTTGAGGGAGTAACAGCCATAATCTTCTGTGTGGCTCTGAGCGCTTATGACCTGGTGCTCGCGGAGGACGAGGAGATGGTGAGTTTCACAGACGGCCCACAATCATTTGCTAGTAAAGGTGTGGTCTTTTTAAAAATCCTTATCCTACTGGAAAAGTCATGGGGAAAAATGTGAATTATACAAACAACAAACTTGAATTGTGGATCTGTCACTATGTGATTAAACCTAGAAAATAAACAAGCATTTTCACATTTTATATACAGTGTGTCTATTTACACCAAGTGCAAGAAGAGAGCCTTGTTGGCAAGTGCTATTCGCACTAGCTCCTCCTAACAATGCCTGCTTGGGAAAAACAAGAGTAAAAAATAACGGCCGTATCTCAACGTCTTCAGTGGCGTAGTATGTAAAGCGTAAAGCTTAAGGATCTTGGTTTTGATGTGATCGACCCGGGTTCGCTCTTCTCCCTTTTCCCATCACATATCACATCAGAAAAGGCATTTACTTTCAATAAAAAAATAAGAAAATGTTCTAAAAATGGAAATAAAGTGCCTAACTAAATGTTTAATAATAATAAAACATTTATTGGGTAGGGTTTGGGGTCGGTGTATGTCAAAAAGCATAAATTGCATGTAATTACTATTTACACACATTGCAAAGCACTGCTACTTTTACATGGTGTAAAAAGAATACACTCACCTAAAGGATTATTAGGAACACCTGTTCAATTTCTCATTAATGCAATTATCTAATCAACCAATCACATGGCAGTTGCTTCAATGCATTTAGGGGTGTGGTCCTGGTCAAGACAATCTCCTGAACTCCAAACTGAATGTCAGAATGGGAAAGAAAGGTGATTTAAGCAATTTTGAGCGTAGCATGGTTGTTGGTGCCAGACGGGCCGGTCTGAGTATTTCACAATCTGCTCAGTTACTGGGATTTTCACGCACAACCATTTCTAGAGTTTACAAAGAATGGTGTGAAAAGGGAAAAACATCCAGTATGCGGCAGTCCTGTGGGCGAAAATGCCTTGTTGATGCTAGAGGTCAGAGGAGAATGGGCCGACTGATTCAAACTGAAAGAAGAGCAACTTTGACTGAAATAACCACTCGTTACAACCGAGGTATGCAGCAAAGCATTTGTGAAGCCACAACACGCACAACCTTGAGGCGGATGGGCTACAACAGCAGAAGACCCCACCGGGTACCACTCCTCTCCACTACAAATAGGAAAAAGAGGCTACAATTTGCACGAGCTCACCAAAATTGGACAGTTGAAGACTGGAAAAATGTTGCCTGGTCTGATGAGAACATGGATCCATCATGCCTTGTTACCACTGTGCAGGCTGGTGGTGGTGGTGTAATGGTGTGGGGGATGTTTTCTTGGCACACTTTAGGCCCCTTAGTGCCAATTGGGCATCGTTTAAATGCCACGGCCAACCTGAGCATTGTTTCTGACCATGTCCATCCCTTTATGACCACCATGTACCCATCCTCTGATGGCTACTTCCAGCAGGATAATGCACCATGTCACAAAGCTCCAATCATTTCAAATTGGTTTCTTGAACATGACAATGAGTTCACTGTACTAAAATGGCCCCCACAGTCACCAGATCTCAACCCAATAGAGCATCTTTGGGATGTGGTGGAACGGGAGCTTCGTGCCCTGGATGTGCATCCCACAAATCTCCATCAACTGCAAGATGCTATCCTATCAATATGGGCCAACATTTCTAAAGAATGCTTTCAGCACCTTGTTGAATCAATGCCACGTAGAATTAAGGCAGTTCTGAAGGCGAAAGGGGGTCAAACACAGTATTAGTATGGTGTTCCTAATAATCCTTTAGGTGAGTGTATATCACTATTTTCATTTAGTAAATAGCATCTATCGCTAAGAAAATGTTATTTTCACTAGAATCTAGTTGCGATTTACACTTGGTGCAAATATCCGCTGCCTTTTATATATCAGGATCGGTAAGGTTTTTTAAAGAAGTCTCTTCTGCTCATAAAGGCTGCATTTATTTGATCATAAATACAGTAAAACCAGTAATATTGTGAAATGTTATTCAAATTTAAAATAACTGTTTACTATTTAAATATATTTTAAAATGTAATTTATTTCTGTGATCAAAGCTATTTTTTTCAGGATTCTTTGATGAATAGAAAGTTCAAAAGAACAGCATTCATTTGAAATAGAATCTTTTGTAACATTAAAAATGACTTTACTGTCACATTTGATCAATTTAATGCATCCTTGATGAATAAAAGTATTCAATTAATTAATTTCTTTAAAAAAATTAAATACTTACTGACCCAAACTTTTGAACAGTAGAGTATGTTACAAAAGCTTTCTATTTCAGATAAATGTTGTTCTTTTAAACTTTCTATTTATCAGAGGATCCAATTGTTTTTAACATTGATAATAATCATAAATGTTTGTTGAGCAAATCATCATATGAGAATGATTTCTGAAGGATCATGTGACACTGAAGACTGGAGTAATGATGATAAATTCAGCTTTGATCCCAGGAATAAATTACATTTTAAAATGTATTAAAACAGTTCTTTTAAATTGTAATATTTCACAATATTAGTTTTTTTTTATTTTTTTTATCATCAAATAAATGCAGCCTTGGCGAGCATAAGAGTTATTTTAAAAACATTAGAATTCTTACCGATCCCAAACTTGCTTATTATTATAAAAAAAATGTCTTCATCATTTTAAGGTTAAGCAAAAAAATGTCAAAAGCATAAATTAAAATTGCCCTGGACATTTGGCTAGAATCACAGAAAACACAAAGTATTTCTAACAAATTGCGTCATTTTTTATGCAATTAAAATGTGAAATAAATAATGAAGATAATTTTTTTCTTTTTTATAAATTGTTACTAATGTTCTAAGTATATTTTTCTTAAAATAGTAAATAGCCATTTTAGGTAACTTGCTAGAATTAGGCTTTTAATATTTCACATTTTCTGTGCTCTTTTGGAAAGAAATTGTCAATTTAGTTGTTTTTTTTTAGGCTGATGTCTTTTGTGTAATTATGAACTAATGTATAATCAACACCCTTAAAGATCCTTGTCAAACTAGTACCACAGGGCAAACATGAGCCGACAGCGCCCTCTGGTGTTGAATTACTGCCTTCTCAAGAGCCACACTCCTCTTTTTCAGAACCGCATGCATGAGAGCATGAAACTGTTCGACTCCATCTGTAACAACAAGTGGTTCACCGAGACCTCCATCATCCTCTTCCTCAACAAAAAGGATCTGTTTGAGGAGAAGATCACGCGCAGCCCTCTCACCATCTGCTTTCCCGAATATTCAGGTCTTTGACTTTTCTTTTTTTAAACTGAGATCAGTCAGTATTGCTTTCTGTGATAATCAACACTATCCCACAAATGAGGCTTGAACTGTTCAGTTTGGTTTCATTTGGCGTGTGGAACCGGATTTAGCATGAGGTTATTTTTATTTGACTAAAAACTAAACAAGTTCATTTTCTGTATCGTTTTCATACAGGAGCCAATAAATATGATGAGGCTGCCAGTTACATCCAGACCAAGTTTGAGGATCTCAACAAGAAAAAGGACACAAAGGAGATTTACACCCACTTTACCTGTGCTACTGACACTAAGAACGTGCAGTTTGTGTTTGACGCCGTCACTGACGTCATCATCAAAAACAACCTGAAGGACTGCGGCCTCTTTTAATGAAGGACGAGGTTAATACACACACACACACATTCTTGAATATGTGGTTTACGGGGACTCTCCATAGGCATAATGGTTTTTATACTGTACAAACTGTATATTCTCTCCCCTTACACTAACCCGACCCCTGAACCTACCCATCACACAAAACTTTTGGCATTTTTTGAATTTCAATAAAACACTGTTTAGTATGTTTTAAGCCATGTTTACGTTGTAATACCCATGTCATTATGCACATTTGTATCCTCATAAACCACATATACCTGTACACACACACTAACCATTCATGCACATAGAACAGACCGGCGTTCAGATACTTTCATATGCATGAGCATAGCTGCTCAAAAAGCATGTTAATTGCTTCAAAATGTATTTGTGCCTTCAAAAGTTCAAAAGTTGGGGTTTGGTAAGATTTTGTAAAAATGTTTTTGAAAGAAGCCCAACCAAGGCTGCATTTATTTGACCAAAAATACAGTAAAAACAGCAATATTGTGGAAGTATTATTAGAATTAGAAATTTTCTTGAAGCCTCCCTTCGGACACAAAGTACATGTTTTGTTCCAGCTTCATGCATTCCTTTTTTGTCACCACTTGAATATGGGTACGTTTCATAAAAAAAGCTATATTTTGAGCCAAAAGCTGATAAAATTGTCATAGCATACCGCATAACAGTGAAAACATGGACAAATTCTGTCAATGGCGGGGAAAGAGGTAAGCAATTATTAAAGTAAACAATTAGTAATAACCTACTGTCAGACAGGGGGATTTATTATTTAATAAATAATAAAAATAATAAAGGACTTAATTAAATGATTAAAAGGGATTTAAGGGAATAATTAAATAATGGTAAAATAATTTCTACGTCTAATTGTAGTTATGAGGTAATCAATTCAAACTATTTGCAAATAATATTTTATTTTATAATGCACACATTAAGGGTGTGTTCACACTTGTAGTTCGGTTCGTTTGGTCCGTACCAAAACAAAAAAAAAAGTATCCTGGTCTGCTTAGCACTCACCTTGGCATTTTAACACCGAACCAAAAGATACCGACCCTAAAGGCATAGGGATATGCTCACAACCTGATTGGTCGGTGGATATTTTGCAACAGAACTTGCTGAACATCCAGATCAATGCTGTGTTCAGGGCTAAACGCACTCGCTGTATGAGCGTAGCTACATATGATGGTGTTCTGACAGCTGAGAACTCGTGAAGAGCTTATAAAATGTGTAAAGGAGTCTAAACAGCGTCAGGAATCCCTCCGTCACACACACAAACACAGATCTGCTGCGAGGAGACGCGGTTCTCACGCCTGTACTGAACTGTGATGGGCGACATCACGACTATGACCAGAAAAAACAAGTGTGCTTGAGCATCTGTCTTTTATAGGGTCACATCTTGTGATGTCATGTCCTGTTTTTGGTCCGTGTTGCGTTCATATATCAGGCGAACCACACCAGAGTTCATTTGGAAGCAGAGCGAGACCCATCTGTTCAGTGTCTCGGTCCGCTTGTTTGGTTCTGACGTCAGCGTTCACGCTTATTCAAATGAACCGCACTAACAGAGCAATCACACCAGGGTTCGTTTTAATCAAACGTGTGAACACACCCTCACCCTCACCCTAACGTTTCTTGTCTCATCACATTCATTTTATAAATGACATGAATCATGATCGCTTATTTTCAATTCAAAACGCTGAGCATTTCTATGGTAAAAACAGTTGTCTTATACTTACATCTTTCCAAATGACTTGCATAGCATGTGGGGAAAAACCTGTGGAAGTCAATGGGGTCCATCAACTGTCTGGTTACCAACATCTTCAAAATATCTGCTTTTGTGTTCAGCAGAACAAAGAAGCTCATCAGGTTTGGAACAACACGAGGATGAGCAAATAAGGCCAGAATTTTCTTTTTTGGGTGAACTGTCCCTGCTGTCAAGACGGTCGTTTTGACACATAAGTGTGTGTATTTGCCACAGAACTCAATTCGGATCGCACTTCGTCTGAGAGGCAGCTTTCTGTGCGCACGCTTCGGGTGTGAGCCCCGAATTCAGTTCTCTTGCACAATTTATTGCTCTTTTTTTAATAACTTAAGCACATTCCACTCTTTATTTTCTTATTCTGCAGTAACTTTAAGCAGTCCTGCGCGGTGCGGATACATTTACATACAGCCATATAAAATCCAAAATCTCTATCAATTGCCTCTCCTGTGATCAAAGCTGAATTTTCAGCATCATTACTCCAGTCTTCAGTGTCACATGATCCTTCAGAAACCATGCTGATATGATGATTTACTCTAGAAACATTTACGATTATCAATGTTAAAAACAGTTGTTCTGCTTCATGCAAACCATGCATTTTCTTCAGGACTCTTTGATGAATAGAACAGAATTGATTTGAAATAGAATCTTTCGAAACATTATAAACGTCTTTACTGTCAATTTTGATCAGTTTAATGCATCCTCGGCCTCGCTGAATAAAATAATGTATTTTCTCTCCTGACCCCAAACTTTTTGAACGAGTGCATTTCTCAATGTCTTTGCGTTAGATTATAAAATATCAAACTAAATGTTATTTATTTTAAAGATGGCACAAAGCATTGTTCTTAACCTTGTTCGTGTTGTGCTTATTCCTCAGGAAAGTGTGAACTGTTTGATGGAGCTGGTCAACGGGTTACACAACACATGCTAGACTGCCTTCAGCTACCTGTAACAATAGTTTTTTTTTTTTTTTTTTTTTTTTTTGAGATAACCTGAAAAACACTTGTGAACCAGGAAAAGAGAAACTTCACAGAATTCCAGCACACCATCCTTTTTTCCTGAACCTTGAATTTTAAATTGGTTCTCAATGTGTAAATATTTAATTTTGCAGTTGTTTTCTGCCAAAAACCGAGTGGAGAATCAGGATTATATTCTGATATTTGTTTCTATCGAGCTTTTGTTTTTGACAGGTGACCGGTGGGGTGGGTGAGGACTTCTTTTATGGATGTGCTAGTTTTATTCAACTTGCTTCTTTTGTAAAGTTAACATGGGCACAGAAAGAAAACGAGACATCTCTTTTGTAAACCTTTAGCACTGAATCTTCATCCAAACTCAAAGTGTGTATTGTTGCATGATGACGGACCATATGAAATTGCTCGCTCGCTCTAAACATTCCCTCATCCGCTGATATATCTGGACACTCTCTACTAGCTCGACTTTGACACCGTCCAAAATTGGCTAATGTGTAAAATATTTAAACCCGACCTCACATTTCTCCTTCCTGTCGCTGTTCCATCCCTTCTTTTGCATCGCGATGTCTGTGCCTTGTTTTCACTGTCTGTAGATCATAGGGCTGTTTTTATTCACGCTATCTCAAATGAAACGTGTAAAAGTGTTTAGCACATTTTAAGAGCTAAATAAAACTTAGACTACAGTCTTTGGGTTAATATCTAAAATACCATAAAAGATTTCGTTGGAAATAAAAGTTATGTAAGATAGACCTGTGCTACTTTGTCTTCTTATGTCTGTTATAACACCGAATGCAGCACATTTGTTTTTGCATATGCAATGCACACTGTATTATTTCATGCTATTTTCATTCATGTTCATTGTACAGTTCTGCAGTGTCACTCCATGACCACAGGAGGGCGCCAGAGGAACACTAACATCAAATTAACTTAAAATGACCAGAAGTCTGTGCTAAACTTTTTCCTAAGAGCTTTGAGTTGCATACCAAACCATTAAAACTACAATTGGGCAAAAAATAAAAAAAGTTTTAATATATTAATTTATATATTTTTAATTTAGTAGCCTATTTTTTCATGTCATTACATTGTTTATAGCATAAGAAACAAATGGGAATTTTATTATTTTTTTTTTTTTTGAAAAATGATATTTTATGATGTTATGCTATGTCCTCTGTAGTTGACACCAGGACTTAAAAAAAAAATAAAAAGACATGAAATGACATGTATAAGCAAAAACAATGGGATTTTTTTTCTTTCACCAATCAAATTTTAGACCAAAAAATTTTAAAATGTTTAACCAAACTAATGGTCAACTATGTAACAATGAATTTATATACCATTTTACTTTGTATTGAATAGGAAAACCCATGTATGGACATTTTACACTCAATATATCTATACACTGTCTCGTGTAATGAAAAGAAGTGTAATAATGGGACTGGGAGTAATAATTGGCAACATTTTCATAATAATATCTTATATTTTATAGGAACATTGATATATAATTTCTTTCCCTATTCACTTGTTGTGTCTCCTAAAATGCCTGATAAACATGATTTAAGTCCCGGTGTCTCTACAGTGGTCATGAAAGAAATCAATGCCCCGTTTCATAACACAAAGTCATATTTTGATCAGAAACCCCATGACTGAGATGTTGATTTATAACAAACAATTGGAAAATTAGTAATTATCATTTAAAAAGTATGACCATATTTCCACATGTCGGTCATCAAGGTTTTAAATGTTTTGTAGTCAAAAAGTAACATGGTAATGTCATGTATTGAGTAAATTCCATATTTTTTTGCCATAGTATATACAAAAAAAAAAAAAGTCACAAACAATATGATTTTTTAGTATTTTATAATTTAATCTTATTTTATTTCACAACAAAATATTATCAGTAGTAGTATTAATGTATCAATTAATTATAATGAATTATTAATTATTACACTGTATCAATCAGAGGTGAAGCGATTGTTCACTCACGCTTCGCTTCCTGATTGGATGGCAGCCTGACGCGTAGCGCTGATTGGATGGCAGCCTGACGCGTAGCGCTGATTGGTTGGCAGCCTGACGCGTAGCGCTGATTGGTTGAGAGGAAACTGACGGCGCGGTCAAAAGCGCTCAGGGCTCACTCCAAAACGCGCATCGACTGAAGACGCGTCAGCAACAGGAGACTCTGGAGACTTTATAAACATTGGATATTTTTGTGTAGAGTTTGGTAAGTGTCTTAAGCGGTCGCACACACACACACACACCCCCCGTTGTGCATTGTTTAAAATACTTATGCCACATCTTTTTCTTTTTTTCTCAGGGAAAACCAGAAAATACACCAAAGTGGACTAACTCAGCAAACAGAAAAATAAACATGGTGAGTTTTGTTTTGCTTGCTTTTTTCTTGTTCATCTGGAGATTATATTATTGTCTAAAAATAATATTATTTGAATTATGTATGGAAGAACACCAGATGCATAGAATAAAGTGAATACTATAACTTTATATATAGTATCCATAGTTATTCTTGATTTGTGTCAGAATGTCATCAGGTTAAGCTGTTTATGTGCTAGTAGCAGCATCAAATGCCCAATTCACTTGTCTCTGATAATTTATCATTAATATGAACAATATAAAATGCTTTTTAATGGAGATTCCATATTAAGTTATGATTTTACAGTAACTACCATAGTGCTGTATTTTTTTTTCTGACCATCAGCACTTCCACTAAAATGCCAGTTTAGAGTCAGTACTGAATATATTATCCTATAGTCTTAACTCAAATATTAATGTGACACATGCACTGTTGTATTCTGTGTCTCCCTCGGGCATTATAAACCATCTTGAGCTTACTGTAATCTGGCTTGTGAAATGAAATGTACATTTTCAGCAGCGACGGATGGAGGTTAACCGCTGCCCAACTCTATGCATTTTTCATGGCCTCTGGCAACCGCTGGCTTTTCAAGCACACACACACACACACACTTGCAGCTTGGAGCCAAATGGTTAAGTTCTCACAGCTGTGATAACATCATAGAGCAGTCACTGGTCCTGTAGCTCAAGCCCGTCTGAGAGCGGGCACATATAGATGGGTGTTTTTTATGCCTTTCAAAAGCATTCCCAAAAAATTCCAAATGCTTAACGGCTACTGTGAAGTGAAAGTCAAGTAAATGACTTGAGTAGAGTGATGTTATCGCTGGAAAACGGGGACTTTTTGCTTTATGAGAGGTGTGGACCCTGGATGGAATGAAATCAGTTTGATAAGCCTGGTCGAGGGGAATTTTTGTTGTCGTTTTTTAAGAATTAAAGTCTATGGGGCAAGACATTCTGCAGGGTTTAAAAGCATAAATGTGCATGTTTTTTCATTTCAGTATTTTATTATTTTTTTTTAATTAAATGCCGTACCGGTCGAAAGTTTGGAAACATTACTGTTTTTGAAAGAAGTCTCTTCAAGCCTGCATTTATTTGCTCAAAAATACAGAAAAAACTGTAATATTGTGAAATATTATTACCCTCAAAATAGGAAAAAATATATATACTTGTACTTTTATATACTTGTATATTGCTAGAAAAGATTTATATTTTAAATAAATTCTCTTCTTTTTAAAAAATGTTATTCATCTAAGAATCCTGAAAAAGGTATTACAAGTTATAAAAAAAAAAAAGCAGCATAGCAGTTTCCAACATTGATAATAAATCAGCATATTACAATGATTTCTGAAGGATCATGTGACACTGAAGACTGGAAATTCAGCTTTGTATAACAAATTATATTTTAAAGTATAGGCAACCATTATTTTAAAATTGTAATAATATTTCACAGTTTTGTTCTGTATTTTTAATCAAATAAATGCAGGCTTGATTAGCATAAGAGACTTTTAAAATATCAAAAATAGTAATGTTTCCAAACTTTTGACTGGTAGTGTATATCTATGTCATTTGTTTTATTTTATCCTTTAGAAATGGCACTGCTGTTCTAAGTAGTTGAATATCTAGTCATGTATTAATTCCTAATTATAAGTGCATTACTGTAAACATGTTTTTGTGCTTGTTTTGGACCATCCCAAATAGACTGATATACACAATTAGTCTGATCCCAGATCATTCTTTGTGAATTACATAATTCAGCATTGTCCCCCCAAAAATGACATCATTTCCATTTCAACCACAACAATCATGAAGTTGAGGTGGGAGAAGTGTGGCCTCTCTTTCTTCCAGAAGCGGTGCAGGAAGGGACTCCTCTCGTTTCCGTTCCCACAATCAGTGCGGATGCATCAGCATGCATCATACTCTGACTCTTCTCCCACGAGACCGCCAAATGGATTGTGTGTTTGTTTCTCTCCCACTCGTCATGTTGTTGATTAATGCTGCTGGATTAAACTGTGGAAAATTCTGGATTGCTTTCATCTGAAGGGAAGATCAGGCACTTTTATTACTTGTTCAGCCTGTCCATGAACTGTTTTCCAAGGCGATTATAATTCCTGGACACATCAGCCTGGCAATGGATCTGTGGTTTTTTTAATTTAGAAAATTGGAGGAACAGACTCATTTTGCCCATTAGCAAGTACTGTGGCGGTACCATGGTACATACTCTGTGATGACTGGGTCAGAGCATCTCCAAAATTGCAGCTCTTGTGGGGTGTTCCCGGTCTGCAGTGGTCAGTATCTATCAAAAGTGGTTAAAGGAAGGAACAGTGGAGAACCGGCGACAGGGTCATGGCTCATTGATGCACGTGGGGAGTGAAGGCTGGCCCGTGTGGTCCGAACAAACAGACGAGATACTGGAGCTCAAATAGCTCAAGAAGTTAATGCTGGTTCTGATAGAAAGGTGTCAGAATACACAGTGCATCTCAGTTTGTTGCATATAGGGCTGCATAGCCGCAGACCTGGAAAAACCTTGGGTCCTGCCATCCATGTGGATGTTACTTTGACACATACCACCTACCTAAGCATTGTTGTAGACCATGTACACCCTTTCATGGAAACGGTATTCCCTGGTGGCTGTGGCGTCTTTCAGCAGGATAATGCTCCTGCCACAAAGCAAAAATGGTTCAGGAATGGTTTGAGGAGCACAACAACGAGTTTGAGGTTGTTGTCACAATTGGCAGATGGGCACATCTAGTGCCCTTGTAAATGATGTATGCTGAAGTTTGTACAGTCAATGCTCTAACCTCTTCTTTTTCTTTCTCCAGCTGTGCGCTCGCAATTCAGGCGACTGTTTTCGGGACCAGATGCGTTACATGATGAGGTCCCTGCAGGATCTGAAGCAGATACGAGAACCCGGCAATCAATCCAAGTGCTCATACGCCACTCGAGCCGGTCAAAAGAGGGCGCAACAGCGGGAGCAACTCAGTCGCCTGCGGATATCCGACGTTAGCGACGCCAGCACCTATGATTCGGCCTGCTGTCTCGCCAGCCCACTGGAAGAAGAGGAGGATGAGGAAGCCGGTGTTGGCCGTCTACCTCAGGGCTCCCCCAGCAGCGTGAAAAGTCTGGACTTTGATTCTGGGTACTCCGAAGCATCGTGGCAGGATGAGGGCGTGGTGTTGCGGCGCACAAGGAATGTACGCGTTTCATCATCCGCGTGTGTCCGCACCAACCGAATCCGTCCCAAATCGACGTCAGACGCATGCCTGGAGCGCTGGACATCGTTTGAGGCCAGCGACCCAACGGACTGGACCACTTCTTTGTTAACTAGAGGGCGTAACAGGCAACCGCTGGTTCTTGGAGACAACAGTTTTGCAGATCTTATTAAAAACTGGATGGACCTTCCAGAATGCCCAGATTCTGCAGAACTGAAGCCGAACGCCAGCCGCAAAATAGCCAAGGACTTTCTGGTCAACATGCGGCGGAAAATAGCGGGCATGTCAAAGGGAGTTGGAGTTGAGGACAGGCGGTCCGTAGAGGCTTGCACTAAGCGGATGTCGTGTCCTGTGGGATTTCAACCCCCGAAACCTTTCTTTCACCAGTCCCACACAAGCTTGCACCAAATGGGACCAGACTTTTTTAGCGCTGCCATGAAGACTGGGAGTCGACAGCCTATCATATGCAATGATGTCATTGGATACATCTGATGTGTTTCTGAAAACGAACTGGATTTTATTTCTGAAATAATATTGTTCTATGTATTAATAAATATTGCAATAAATGGTTTTATATGAAAAAATATTCTGCCCCGTTTTTCTGAAAAACAAAGCAACTGATGTCACAAAAAAGCATAGTTTGGGTTATATACACTATCATTTAGCTCATTAAAAAAAAGTCATAAAATGGTACCCAAAATCACTTTAGCGTTGTTGCTTTTGTTAATTGGCTGCAACAGAAATATGTTAATACATGGTTACATTTCCTTTAACTAATAATAGTTAACTTCAGAATGAAAATTTCCTGACAATTTACTCACCCCCATGGCATCCAAGATGTTTGTCTTTCTTCGGTTGAAAATAAATAAAGGTGTTTGAAGAGAACATTCCAGGATTTTTCTCCATATAGTGGATTTCAACAGGGACCAATGGGTTGATGGTCCATTTTGCAGTTTCAATGCAGCTTCAAACGATCCCAGTCAAGGAATAAGGCTCTTAACTAGTGAAACCATCGGTCATTTTCTAAAAAAATAATGTATATAGTTTTTAACCACAAATGCCCGTCTTGCACTAGCTCTACGATGCGCCACGCATACGTAATCAAGTTGGAAAGGTCACGCGTACGGGTGGGAAAAACTCCATCTCATGTTCTCCTCCAACTTTAAAATCACCCAACATCATTGGTTTACATTTTTTTGTAAAGGGTGTTTGACTTGGTCTTTGCACGTTTTCTTTGTAAACACTGGGTCGGTACTTCTGCCTACGTCACATGACCTTTCCAACGTGACCACGTAATGCGTGAAGTCGTGGATGTGCATCGCAGAGCTAGTGCAAGATGAGCATTTGTGGTATATAGTATATAACTTTTTTTTTTAGAAAATGACGGATGGTTTGGCTAGATAAGACCCTTATTCCTTGTCGGGGCTCGTGTTGAGCCATTTGATGCTGCACTGAAACTGGAATTTGGACCTTCAACTGTTGGTATGGAGAACATACGGATATACTATATGTAAAAAAAACATTTATTTTCGACTGAAGAATAAAAGACATGAACATCTTGGATGCCATGGGGGTGAGTAAACTATCAGAACATTTAAATTCTGAAGTTAAATACTCCTTTAAGAATCAGAATAAACGATTCTTTTGCAAAGCAACAGTTTATTGTGTTGGCATTTTTTTTAAAGCTAACTAAACCAACAATAATCATGTTTACCTCTCCTAAGTTTGATGTTCTAAGTTGGTTTTTTTATCCATTGCATGAACGACAACTTTTCTCTGAGATTTGCTAGTTATGCAAATACAGTTCAGTTTCAACAAACAACACCGAATATCTCCTGTGCAAATATCACTTTATTTCTGAGAAACAGGCAGTAATTGAGTAAAATATGTAATTATCTCTTTATAATAAGACTATACTGACAAAATGATATGAGATGTAGACAGATACACACGGCTAAATACTGAGGCAGAACACAATAGAAAGAGAAAGACCCAGCTGTCATATCTTTTTGTGAATGAAATGCACTGCTGTAATGTGATTTGGTCTGAATGCACACAAACGTGTCTAAAGGTGATTAAATTAACAGATGTAGCTCATTCGGGGCTCTGGGATTGTTTTCACACATGATAATAGTGAAGCGAGGGGTGGCTGCATAACAAAGGGATGAGGGCGGGAATTAAGAAACCACAGGGGCCGTATTGATAGCGGATACACATCATGTGTTTAAAAGAATTAACAGAAAAGCTATTTCACTTATAGACTGTAAAAGAGCAGAATGAGAGACTCAAATTTTACACTGAAAAATCCCAACTTAATCATTATTGTTTTCTAGTTGGCATTCAGAAGATTCCTGAGAAGATATTAAGACTTTTTATAAAGAATGTTGGTAACACTTTACAATAAGGTTTCATGTTAAAATTAGTTAACTACAGTAGTTGACGTGAACTAATAATGAACAATAATTCTACAGCATAGTCAATTGCTAATACACTTTTAAATTAGTTTGACCAAAAAAAAAAAACTTTTTTTATGAACTAACATTTTGAAGATTATAAACGCTCATTGTCAGTTCATGTTAGTTAAAGGGGTCATGACATGATTTTCCGTGATCTTTTGACATGAATATGGAAGCTTGTTTCCGCCACAGAATACAACATTTAAAAGATAATTGTGACTTTTTATTTTTGATCAAATAAATGCAGCCTTGGTGTGCAGAAGAGACTTCTTTCAAAAATATTTAAAAAAATCTCCCCTTAAAAACGGATCATTTCAGACAGAGGGTCAGAATGAAGGTAGAAAATAATTTCCCGTGTGTGCAAAAAGATACTTATAATGTTAATAGTTACACACGTGTGTGTGTGTGTGTGTGTGTAAAAAACTATTAACATAAGTGAACCTCAAGGAACATATTAAAATAATAAAAAATAATCCGTCATGCTCCCTTTAATACTTTACTAATGTTATTGTAAAATGTTACCAGAATGTTATACAAGAAATTTAAATTCACATTTATTTTGTAATGTTTTATAGGCAATCTTTTTATTTGTTCTCAGGATTAACCTAATTAAATGCATCATGTTTATTATTTTTAACAGTAATCTTTGCAGTGTACACCCATGATTTTTATGACTGTTAAGCATATAAACATATAAAGTTAATCGAGCGAGATTAATAGTTGTCATCTTAAGGCGATGTTCCTAAACGTAAGGCTCTCCGTTCCAGCTTCACCTGAGGAGGTATCTGATGGGCGGGACTTTCACGCAGTCCTCGTCCTCTTCAAACGAGGGAAAAATCTCCAACAGCTGCTGGTGATCCGCAATCTCACGCATGGTTACGGAGCGTACCAAATCAGATATGCTGCATAAACAATAAGTTAATCAATTAATAAAAATTGTTAGGCTTGTTGTTTTCTCTTGTTAGGCTAAATCAAAGAACCACCAAATCATCAGTGTACGTCTTTACATACGATACTGTTACATAAGAATTGCTGTGAATGAATGTATGAGAGTGTTTATTTATGTAAGGGTGTGGTGTGGTCTGTAACTCATAATCAGAGAGGAACAGGAAGTCACTGTTATGCCCAACTAACACTGGTTATGTTCACAATGAATTAGCTAACTCCACCATTTCAATATATATACACTCACCTAAAGGATTATTAGGAACACCTGTTCAATTTCTCATTAATGACATTGGTTAATCAACCAATCACATGGCAGTTGCTTCAATGCATTTAGGGGTGTGGTCCTGGTCAAGACAATCTCCTGAACTCCAAACTGAATGTCAGAATGGGAAAGAAAGGGGATTTAAGCAATTTTGAGCGTGGCATGGTTGTTTGTGCCAGACGGGCCGGTCTGAGTATTTCACAATCTGCTCAGTTACTGGGATTTTCACGCACAACCATTTCTAGAGTTTACAAAGAATGGTGTGAAAAGGGAAAAACATCCAGTATGCGGCAGTCCTGTGGGCGAAAATGCCTTGTTGATGCTAGAGGTCAGAGGAGAATGGGCCGACTGATTCAAGCTGATAGAAGAGCAACTTTGACTGAAATAACCACTCGTTACAACCGAGGTATGCAGCAAAGCATTTGTGAAGCCACAACACGCACAACCTTGAGGCGGATGGGCTACAACAGCCGAAGACCCCACCGGGTACCACTCATCTCCACTACAAATAGGAAAAAGAGGCTACAATTTGCACGAGCTCACCAAGTTGGACAGTTGAAGACTGGAAAAATGTTGCCTGGTCTGATGAGAACATGGATCCATCATGCCTTGTTACCACTGTGCAGGCTGGTGGTGGTGGTGTAATGGTGTGGGGGATGTTTTCTTGGCACACTTTAGGCCCCTTAGTGCCAATTGGGCATCGTTTAAATGCCACGGCCTACCTGAGCATTGTTTCTGACCATGTCCATCCCTTTATGACCACCATGTACCCATCCTCTGATGGCTACTTCCAGCAGGATAATGCACCATGTCACAAAGCTCGAATCATTTCAAATTGGTTTCTTGAACATGACAATGAGTTCACTGTACTAAAATGGCCCCCACAGTCACCAGATCTCAACCCAATAGAGCATCTTTGGGATGTGGTGGAACGGGAGCTTCGTGCCCTGGATGTGCATCCCACAAATCTCCATCAACTGCAAGATGCTATCCTATCAATATGGGCCAACATTTCTAAAGAATGCTTTCAGCACCTTGTTGAATCAATGCCACGTAAAATTAAGGCAGTTCTGAAGGCGAAAGGGGGTCAAACACAGTATTAGTATGGTGTTCCTAATAATCCTTTAGGTGAGTGTATATATATATAGTATAGAAGTATATGAAATGCAACATACAATAACAGTTTCAAATGTCACATGACCTCTTCTGCTTCATTCCTCACTTTAGGAATGGAAGTTGAGTGCACTGCATTGTGGTCTAGCAAACAATGCAGTGTGCTCTGCTTTAATACTGCACATTTTGTCAAATGTAGTAGGTCATGCATATACAATATAAATGCACAATATGCACTGCTGGTCAAAAGTTTGGAATATTTTTTTTTTAAAATCATCATAGCAGAATGATTTCTGAAGGATCATGTGACACTGAAGAGTAATGATGCTGAAAATTCAGCTTTGATCACAGGAATAAATTACATTTTACAATATATTCAAATACAAAACTATTTTAAATGGTAATAATATTTCACATTATTACTGTTTTTACAGTATTTTTGATCAAATAAATGCAGCCTTGGTGAGCATAAGAGACTTTTCAAAAAATATTTAAAATTCTTAATTATTCTAGACTTTTGACCGGTAGTGTACATGCTGTACATGCATACATGCTTTTATATCATGCCAAACATTTCAAAGAAATGTAAATGAAGAAACGTCAGGAAACAACAGCACTTGACATGGGGTAATACATGTATTTTTCTTCCCCTCTTAATTTATCCTCCGAGACTAATTTTGGAGAGGCCCAGGAAGGACCTTGAGGTCTATCAACAGATTGATGTTAGGTGCACACATGCAGGAAGAGGGGATAATGAAGGCTTCAAATGATGCCTTCGAAAAAAATCCATTATCCCAAAAATAAACACTAAGGGACCAATGTTTCAAAATCTCTCAGTCTAGACAAATCTAATGATATATAGCTCTAGAATTCAGGTTAATATTATGCAGGTAGGCATTCAATATAGTGTGCAAAAGATAAGACATTAATGCTTTAAGCTGTGAGTATTTCTCTTTATAACAGCAGTATATCGGCATACACACCTCAGCTTCAGGCGATCAGCATGATCAGAGAAATTGCTGTACAACACAGCAGAGCCATAATACAAGCCAGTGATGCTCAATTTATGCTTTTCCTGAAATGAGAAATCAAATCAACTAATTCAACACACATCCAGACATCCACATGTATGTGTGCTTTCATCTAAAATGTATGATTTTTGGAGCATTTGCAACTGTACAATTGATTGATTTCCTCTATAAACTACCAAAAATTGTTAGTAACTGCATTAAATTGTCCAAAAGCGACAGACTGTTTTTAATGTTACAGAAGATTTTGGTTTTAAATAAATGTTGTTCTTTATTTTCGTCAAAAAAGAATCCAGAAATCCAGTTCTGATGCCAGAGAAAATGACAAAGAAGATTTTAACCTTGTGTAGAAAAAGGCTGGTGTGAGACTGAGTGTGAACGGTATCTGATGTCTCTAAGTGTGTGATGTTGACAGCGTGTGTGCTTTAACCTTAATGTGTTTTAGCAGTTCCTCCAAGGTCATTTCCTTTTGACCCTCACGCCGGCCCTGCACCAGGAAGTCGTCCCAGAGAGAGTACCACTGCCCTGCGACCTGCCGAAAGACACGACACACCGGCTTAATAAACACTGACACACATTTGCACTCTCAGTTGAAGTAGCTCTCCCATGCATACTACATCTACTTCATTAAGCTGACTGAGTATGCATGCACTACACTGATGTGGCGTTAACAGCTGATATAGATCTTGTTAACCCTGCTGACACATTTGCAGCTCATGTCTTGGACTCAAACAGTCCACTCCAGGTCAGAGGTCATGCAGGACATGTGATACCAGAGATAGGGTAAGCAGAAGAAAACAGAAGAGAGAGAAAGAAAACTGTACATTATAGTATTACAATATATTTCTATAGTATATTCAACCCCTTTACGTACAAAGATCGGTGACGGCCCCAGATTATTGTTGTTTAACATCCACTGCACATCATACTCTTACTTGATCTGGACAAACCGAGTATCATTAGAAAGATTTAAGACTTCGATATTTAACCACTGTTTATGATAAAACTAGGTTGCAGTGGCATTCATTTCTAATTTTATGTCAGGCATGCAAAATAATCGAATAGGATAAAAACACGTACATAATATATTTTTATTCACGTCTGATCCAGTTTGTGTGTTCACATGGGGCTCTTAGTCCAAAGGTGCGCATATTTGGAGAAATATTCATTTATTCTCACATATTTGCAAAATATTGTGTCATACAGAATACCATTTCCATTCATTTCCCACTGAATTATGCCATCTGAAGAGCTGAAAGAGCTCCTGTTCCTAGTTTGCGTCAGTTATGACTCATCGAGCGTTCATTCGACATGGAGCTGTCAATCATCTTACGTGATTCCATAATTCCTGACGCTGTCATTTACACTTCCTTGTTCTGAGCTCCGTAAAGAACAAACCCCAAAAATTTTTTTACATGTGAAAAAAGAATCTAATAAACACAACTACCATAGTATATGGTTTGTGTGTGATTTTCATGCGATCCAATAATGGATGTTTACATTATAAATGCTAAGCAGGTATAGCGATTAGCTGCATATAAAATGCTAAATATAACATATTTCAACATAATTATATGACTAAAATCCAAATTAGATTGCGATCGGAAGTTAATACAAACACTCAATGGTTGTTTAAAGTGAGTTGAGTAAAAGCGTAATATTAATCTTTTAAATTGGGTTATGTAGCTTGATGCTAATTGTAGCTCAAATGCACCTGTCGTGCCAGGAGCTATTCTATTCCATAATCTTATTTGTTAATAGAATTCACATAAGGTCCCAAGAATATGCTTTTTTTGTTTTCTAGAAAGACTTAATAGGTGGATTAATATATAGTTGGATGAAAGTGGTGTTGATGGGCAAGCCATGTAATGCCAGAATAAAGGCTAATAATGGCTAAATACAAACAAAAGAATAATGAAGATTAAGTCTCATACGGCAGAGATATGTAAAGTTTGTTGCGTGAGAACAATAGAAACGTGAATGGAGCAGTTCACCTCGTCGGACATTAGATAATAGACTGTAAGTAGGTGTTTACAGGGCAATAAAATATTTTATTAGCATCTTTTTAGCTTTCTCTAAAAACTCACATGAAATAGTCTAAGGAGATGCTTCATAGAATTCATAGTTTTAGAATTCCCAGATCTGAAATGAAGCATGACCACACTTGTGGCTTCACTTTAATTGTGGTTATAAGTTGTTAAACCACATCCAAATAATATTTATATTTAAAAATGATATTCTTAATATTTTTGTTTTTTATGTTTGAGCTTACCAAAGCTTATGTTTGAGCTTATATCTCCATATTAATAACAGTCTGAGTAATTCTTCAGTCTTGAACTGTTAACTCAAGTGTTGGCCTTCTAAATATATGTTGGTTATGTGTCTATTCAGAATGACTTATGAGCTGCAACCTTTTTATTTTGGGTATGCCATTTATGCCCCACTTGCCAAAATGAGGGGTGTGCAGTAAGGAGTTAACATTGAAGGTTTGAATGTGTTTGGTCTTTCTTCACTGAAGTAGCTGTACTTGCTTGCAAACAAAAAAGCTGCATCCCACATGAGCTGACTTGCTTAAAAGGACTTTACTAATACTAATCCTGAGGCAGAGGTCATACATTACAGTGAATTCTGTGTCCGTTTGCACAACAATGAATTATTCTGGGCACTCAGCTATACTGGTAAAAATGAATAGAGAACGTACTACACATTTACAACCATTTGTACCCTGCTTATAAATTATGAATTATAAATTCAAAAACTTCTTTCATCAGTACAAAAAGTTTGCCTGAGGTGCAGTGCATGGAAATGTAAGGAGACAAGGTTTTATGACTGCCTCGGAAAGAGGAAGAACAGTCCTGCTCAATAAAATACATCCATGTCTTGACTTGATCTTGCTGACACCATCTCAAACATAAGGCATGTGCAAGTATGTATAAACCTTCACCTAAAAATACACTGCTTGTGTCATCAAGTATAGCACTATATACGGTTCCCAAAGCCAGGCCTCAAATTCTTCCAGGAGCAAATGCACTTGTGTGTAAATCTCCACAGCTATGAAAGAGCTACAATTGAGCAATAAAATTGTCTTCTGGGTTAGTTCATTTTACCACAGACCTGAGACACAACACCCGTTTGCTGTAGACATGCTAATCTGCTATTTCACCACCACTGGACTTGTATTTGTGTGTGAATTGATTGTTGATAAAAATATGTAATTTATGTGCTAAGTCTTTAGAGATGTTGTCAGGACAGATCTCGCTGTCCAAGGGGTTGAGTTCCCTCTACAGTCCTGTAAATATGCTTTTAACCACAGTAATTTAAACCCAATCAATTTGTCATGCTGTGGCAACACCGACCACACTGTAAGGCATTCACTGGATACATCTACTCCACCCAATCTGCGGCCATAACTTCACTTTTAGAAATTTTTGCCTCACACTGTACATGTGCTGAAGTCTGGGATGTCTTTGCATGGTTACTGTCATGTGGTTAATATCAAGGTTAAAACAAATAAAGACACCATATACATTACATACATATACAATCTCAGGAAAAGATGAAACCTCATTGCAAGCTAAGGCTTCTTAACTAAACTAACTAAAGTATGGGTCAGTTTAACCACACATGAACGAGTATGATGACAGCGTTTACCACTCCATGGGAGGGTTAAAAATAAGCATGTAATGTGGAAACCCTTTAGTCTCTGGGAAAAAGGCAAATCCTATTTGAAGACTTCTAAGCTTCTAGAAAGCGTCCTCAAATCCAAGCGTTTTTCGCCATGAGCCTTCATAATCCCATCACTTAATTGTATTAATGGTCTTAATGCTATGACTTGTCCATTTAAAAATCTTCATTTCTTAAAAATAAATGTTATTATTTAACACGGTTACTCACATATTGTAAAAGTCTGTGTGGAAAGCCTGTGCCGAAATTGTGACTGATTTCCCAAAGAATCCACAGTGAAATGTAGCGAATACACATAAATAATGCTCAACTGAGACATTCACATTGTTGAAAATAAATAAGCACATTCCTAGCATTAGGATCCTTTGGAAGGTAATGTTATTTTTAGTCCAGTGATCCTGTATATATAATAAGTTTAAAGCTAGCATTTGAGCTTCCATTTTATCAAAACTGAATGATGTAAACATTGTTTGTATGTGAATAAAAGCCTAAATTAAATCTGTTAATCATGTAAAGTGAACATGTCCCTTCAGAAGACTTAAAGTGCTCGATTCATATGGATTTATTTAACAATCTCTTTATGAACGGTTTGAAGCGAGTTTTGGGTGAACAGACTTTCATTAGAGGGACAGAAATCTCTCAGATTTTTCGAAGATAACGAAATGACGACATGAGGCTGAGTAATTGATGATAGAACGTTCATTTTTGGGTGAACTATCCCTTTAAGGAATTGATCTATGTGAAATAACTTTAAAACAATATGATTGTAAACTAGAAATATTCAAGCAGTTCCTTTGAGTTTCGATGAAATCACTTTTATTTTTTGCAGTATATCTTTCACAGAGCACTGTTCTGTTGCTATAGTCCATGGAGGATGAAACTATGAAGTCCTGGGCCAAACATGTGAGGTCATCACTCTCAGAATGGAGCACTGCCAACATTCTCATCTGTTCTTCATAAACTGTATCACAGGCTGCATTGTAAACTGGGGTTTTTCGCCCTTCAACATGTGTCTTTGCAGTGCCCATGCCAGAGAGAAACATTTGAGGGAACACACAACTGTTAAGCAACATGTCTTGAGGATTGTATGATGAATGCACTTACTATATTATCCAAAACAGAGACTTTAATGGGGTCATGAACTGAAAAATCAAAATTTCCTTGAGCTTTTGAGAAGAGGTCATCATACTATAAGAATATCCTGTAAGTTTCAGAACTGAAAACTTCTTTGTTAGTCCAAAAACAGCTTTTATTGTAACCCAAGCCCAGAGACCGACTCCTTGTGGAATGTGCCTATAGGTGAAAGACCGCCTCTGCGGAAGATCATCAATGCCTACTTCATCAGTGTAACTTTGGCCCCGCCCACTGGCATGTTAGTGAGATGACGAGGAGAGAAGAGCGATACAGGATCACTGGACTAAAAATAACATTACCTTCCAAAGGATCCTAATGCTAGGAATGTGCTTATTTATTTTCAACAATGTGAATGTCTCGGTTTAGCATTATTTATTTGTATTCGCTACATTTCACTGTGGCTTCTTTGGTAAATCAGTTGCAGGCTTTGCAAACAGACTTTTACGATATGGACTTGACAGTAATGCCACAACATGTGAGTAACCGTGTTAATTCTGATGCCTGATCTGTGACCAGTGATTTCTGATATGTAATGATTCATGTACAGTCAGATGTTCTTTGTCTGTGTCAGTAAATCAAACCAGTGACTAAACGCTCAACTTCACATTGTTTCTCTTAGTAGGATGAAAATAATCAGTTATTTAAACTGTAATTAAATTATAGAACGCAATCAAAAAACGCTCGCTTTACAATCGCTGGAGCTGTCAATCAAACAGCGCGAGTTCATCAGTGACTGAGTTCTGGACTCTCGCCAAAACTCCTGTAATAATCAACAAATCTCTTATTTACATCGTGTTTGCACTGGTATCAGCCAATCACAGCAGTGGGTGTTTACACTGAAGTCTCACAGCAGCCAATCACAGCAGTGGGTGTTTACACTGAAGTCTCACAGCAGACACGCCCCTTCAAACAGAGTGTTCAAATCAGAGGCTAAAATCAGGGTATAGGAAAAAATACCTTTTATTTCTAAATTATTTTTGATGAATCATACTAACATTATAAATGCACCCCAGGAAACATTATAAAACAATGCAGTTTATGACCCCTTTAAATCACAACTTTAGAAAATGTGACTCCTGCAAATGCAAAATGTTAAAGGGAGTACATACAAAAGATCTTGTATTTAGTGATGGACAAACCACTAGGAGCTGATAGCAATTGTTAAGCAACTGCTCGATGTGGCCTACAACACAATGGTTGATTCTCAGAGACAGGAAACCTGACGCAAAGGGTGCAGAATGATAAGTCGCCCCTTCCTGTGGAATAAAAATGGAACGACTCACGTCCTCTAAGGTTTTGGGGTAGAAAGAATCATCGCCAAAACTATAACAATGGACTCATTCTCATAACCTATACAGCTGTTTTTAGAGTTCGTTTTAATCTCTAGACACTCAGGAGGTTTTCAATGCCATAAGAAAAATGTAGAATAGAAACATGGGTTGTTGTTGGGGGAACTAAAATCTTTGCAATGATAGTTTATTACTGTGTTATCAAATGCTTCAGATAAACCCAACTTTAAATAGCCTTGCATGTCAGTCAGACAGACTCTTTCCAGTTCTTGGCCAGAATAAGATGACAAATTAAACTTTATCATGATAGTCTGGCTGTGCAAGACTAGTGTCTGTTCATTTTTATGAGTAGATAAGTCTACCATCATCTTTCCAAGTGTGCTAATGGTTTTCTGTAGGATGTTTGGGAAACTACAATTCGTCTTATGACAGTCTTTGAAATTCCAAACTTCTATGTGTTGAAACACCCACAAAAGTCCAGTATATGCAAGCTGAAAGGCGTAACTCAGGAAACACATGGCCCCTCCGGCCCCAAACAAACAGATGAACAATCCATTTCCTCTGGTTCTGTTTAACTCTGTTGCTACAGTATAAAAACGATCAGCTGATTTGCCCATGCCACTTCTTTAACGTCATGACAGGGGATTCTAGAGGTGAAATGGGTCCTCTGACGCAACTGGTATCTCCTAAAGTCAATATGTGGCCTGAGGGGCAAAGCCAGCTGATCCACCGTGCTCAGCCAAAACACTGCTGATAAACACATTATGGGCACTAGAGATTGGGACCTGTCTGGGAACTTTTCATTGTTAAGTTAAATTTGAAAAAAAATTGAAAAAAAATATTATGCATGGTCTAGGGCATTGTTTCCCAACCACTGTGCAGTTGTCAGGTGTGCCATGGAAAATTATAAAATTCCAAAAAATAAGTAAAAATAAATGCTACAAATAAGAAGATATCATTGCTGTCGGGCCAAACCCTTGCATCTCTATATTATCGTCATTTTTGTTTTATAAAATTAATGCTATTGGTCATCCTTTACATCCGTATGTGGGTTTTGCAAATATTCAACCCACTCCCAAAAAAAAAAGCATTTAAAAGAGCTTGCTGTGACTAAACCTTGTAACTCCACTGGCTCCTCAAACTGTCAATCAAACATCATAACCCTGCCTCCAATTAGAATTTGCTATGCACAATTGGGAGATCTATGCTTGTTTGCAATGCAATGGTAAATAAAGAACTGATGTTTGAGCAAGTACAGCGTTTTCTTTAACACGTCTTTAAATGTTGTAACACATTATTTTGTTTGAGCGTACACACACCGGCGGCGCCATTCGGCGTCTGTCCGTAGCGGCTAGCTACGACTCAGGACTTACCTAGTCCATTTACCATTTACCTAGTTTTACATTAAATTTACATTATAATGGTCTCAAATCGTCGTTAATGTACATGCTGATTTCACCCTGTGCTGCAAAATATCTTTACGTTTACAATTATAGTTTAACTGCTTGAATAAAGCCTAAACATAGACTTATTGGAAAATATAATAAATAAACCGGCACCAGGTCACACACTTCAACTGGATACTATTGCTGAAAATAGCGTAGAACATAGTGTAACATAAAGATGACGAAAAACTCAATGAAATTGAGAAATACCTTGAATTATATGCAACAAACCACTGATTCTGAGGGACAAAATACAGAAATCAGCTGTGTGGATGAAGATTGCTGATGTTTACGGATTTTCAGGTGAGATTCTCATTGAATTGGTGTTTGAAGCAAATATACTGTGCATAGTGCTTTATGTTTTGTATCATAAGATTTTGATCATGAGATTTCAACAACAGTGCCCCCATATAGCTGCAATAAACTTTATATCCTGTAAGTTGATGAAGAAGTAATGTGACACATGCCTCAGATGCGGCTGTTCCAGTGACAGACAAAATATATCTGTCATTCACTGGTCAATAAGTCCATTTGAGCTTGATTTTCATGAAATGTTAATATTATAATAACACATGCAAGTGTCTGACTGTAGCTATACAAAGCCACAATGACACAGTGTTTAATTAAATACGAGGTTTCCGCCTGTATTAACTATAAGCGGAGAAAACTAATGCAAAATTTCAGGAGCATTTTTATAAACAAATACAATACATTAACAACTCGTGCAGACTCAAAACTTTTGAATGGTAGTGTATGTTGCATTGCATCCACATTTATAATACACATCAATGAGAAAAGAGTGTATAATCCTACAGTAAAGCAATGCGACTGTATGTTTAAGCATTAATGTAGGTACCTTTTGCTGTTTTCGTTCAACTCTCTCTCATCAACAAAAACAAGACTGATTGCTTTAGGAGGTTGAGAAAAAAGTGAGACAGTTGAAAGTGTGTCTGTCGTTAGGAAATGATTATTGATCTGTCTTACAGAAGCCCCCCGGGGAGAACAACTGAGGGACAGATGGCCGTCACCGAAACTCTTCTGAAGGACCTTTCGCGATGTTTGACCACAAGAAGAAACAAGATGTCAGAGTGATGTGTTTAACACACACAATGGCCCCAAAAAGTATTTGGACACTTAAGTCACACTTAAAAATGCATGAATGTCATTGCATTAGACCAAAGAAGTTTGCATTTATGTTAAAGAAAGATGGCACAAGCACAATTTGCAAGCATAAAATATATCATCCAATATAAGTATCTTAAACACCAGCTGATTAAAAGACATTGAGCGAAAATGATGGGGGGGAAAGTGGAGTTAGTTGTTGCAAAAGCATAAAAAAGTCATATAATGACACATTTTTACGTGTGACTTAAATGTTCAAATACTTTTTAGGCCACTGTATATAGCAAAATCAGACACCACAGCCTTCCAGACTGAATA
The DNA here is from genome assembly GCA_039654625.1 of Rhinogobio ventralis. Taxonomy (NCBI): domain Eukaryota; kingdom Metazoa; phylum Chordata; class Actinopteri; order Cypriniformes; family Gobionidae; genus Rhinogobio; species Rhinogobio ventralis. The sequence goes on along the minus strand of CM077205.1, from coordinate 38,250,961 downwards.
TACTTCATCCCTTTCTCCCTTTAATCTCCGTAAACTCATGCATATCCCCTGCTTGAACAGAGTGGGGTAACAAAGGCTGAGGGGTGACAGCATGGCAGGCAGTCTCCAGAGGGTTTGACACTTACACTCCAACTATAGCCTTTCTTACAAAAGACCCATTGACGTGTTAACAGAAGTCTGGCTCATTGTCCTGCCAATGAGGCGCTCCCCACCTGACTGACGGCTCGTGCCAGAAGGAGTCAGTCAATAGAGTTTGTTTCCTACAAATGGTGCATTTTGTTTGAGTGTCCCTTTGACTGACTGACACACACACACACACAGTGGTAAGCCCATATATCCCTGTGCTGAAAGGATATATTTGTCTTTGGTGTAATCACTGGTCCCATAAATTCAGAAGCCTAATTACTATTGTCACACAAGTACACGACAACACGCTTTGAGTTCAGTGTGTTTTTACAGTTTTTCCTTGTTCGGCTCACCAGTGCAATGAATACATCTGAATAGCCCACTGATTGTGATCAATAATTGTTTCTGTGTTCATCAATATCATTGATTGGCTTCTATTAGCCAGACCAGGGGTCACGGGTGCCATCATGTTATGTAATGAAACACAATTGCATTAGACTGGACACACCAAGCTGTTCATTTGGAATCACAGATGTATCATTAAAAAGTGTTAATCTTACAAAAAATAATCGATTAATCGTTAGCCTTAATACTGCAATATGTGTCTACAGCAGTGAGTTATAGCCGACAGCAGACATGGTGTGGGTAGTTGACAAATAAGCATAAAAATGCTATTTTTGTAAAACACCACTTTCGAAAAAAAAAATGCATATTGTTATGTAGTGTGAAGTCTGATGTTTGAGAAAATATAAAGGGGTCACTAACTTTTGTTTTTTAAACATTTTTACTGAAATGTAACCTATGGTATGACAGAAAGAAATAAGAATATAGGGGTGTCGCCAAAGGACAGCAGGAATTAACACTTTTATAGTGGTTGCAAAAAAGTTAAATATTTGAACAATTCTGAGACAAAATCTTGCCATGACCTTGAATGGGGTCCTTCAACTAATTAAACTTGTCTGTGGAATTGGCCGATTTAAAATCAGGATATGGTGTCACATCAGAGGACATGGTTTTCAGTGACAAAATGTATCAAGTTCCTACGCTTTCAGAGATATTAGATGAAAAAAAGATTGTCATTTACTAAAATAGACACTTGTAAAATTATGCCTGAGGTATTTATTAACATTTGTATGCTTTTCTTTTTAATTTATAAAAGTTGTAATTTATTGAACCAAGCTTGAGACGGTCACACCATAGGACAATTTTAAGATTTGGCTCAAAAATTTAAAAATTCTAAAGACAAAGCAGTTTTTATATCAACAGGTCCATGTAAGACAAAGAAATGTTTAACCATTTACTGCATTTTAACTGATGACAATACTAATTATATTCATCTTTATCTTGTGTGACAGTGAAAATGCCATGTCATGTCAACAACCCGTGTGAAAATGCTGCTCAAAACGCCATGTTCCTCACCAAATGAATGAGAAGGGTTTTTAGTCTAAATAAAGGGCTAGTAGGATTGTTAAACTAGTGATTGATCATTTTTAACTTATTTAATAATCAAATATAACGACTAATACAACGCATCACCAACGCCGCCTCAGATGCGTGCTGGTCAGAATGTGTAACTCCTGTTGTGGATGCGCAACGATTTATTAAAATAGTGTTCTCATTATACTGTAATGTTATATGACAGTCCCAATCATAGTTATTATTAGTAGAGCACTGCTGTTTGAGCTGCGTGCTGAATGAACACCGGTAAACTGAAGTGCTTTGCTAACTGAAGATGATCACCGGCACGCTTTACTACCGTATTAATTCTTAACCAAATGCATCCGATATGAGAAAAATCATATATACATAGGCCTACACAAAATAAACACATCACAACTTGCATTTGCACAAAACAAAAGGCTGGGAATACACACACGTTCTTATAGTCATGAAGATGTAATTCTAGCCTTTTAAAATGGTCCCAAACATAACTTAGACACGCTCGCTTCATTTCCTTGTGTCGGTTTTACATGTTTCGGGGTTGAGCAACACGCATGTGCATGGACCTGCTAAATTGACGATCGATACGTTTTATCGATTAAATTAGGAATGATATATAGTGAATATGTGTTACCCATGCTAAAGTGTTACCGTATAACCATATAAGCTCTATCAGATGAAGTATAAAACTTTTTATTTAACTTTTATTATCTCCACTTTTAGTCACAAAGCGTAGTGAGAACAGAACTGCGAGCAAAGGGCAAAAATCATGATGCATTGCATACGTACGTAATTGCACAGAGGCCATAATTACACAAAATGGTGCTAATGTTTGCCCTCAGCTGATATGGCAGAGTGAAAGCTGAGGATGGAGAAGGGAGCAGACAAACAGACAGGAAATGAAGCTGTGAGTCTGGTGAGGTCTGGAGGTGTCTGGATTCATGCAGGGACTTTTCTGCAGCTTGACGTTCTCATGCCTAAGGCTAATAGAATGATGTTACAATGGTTTGTATATCAAGATTAAACAATGAAAATCCAGCTGCCTTGCATTTTTGTTTTGGGAAGATTTCTGCCATTTTTGCAGGGCAGATGCTCACATTAAGAGTCCCATAAATGCAATACAGTAGTCAATGAAATACAATCCCGATCAAAACATGTGTTTGTTTACATGGATTCATGACCTATGTAAGTGACACAGATATTTTGTGATGTATTAAAACTAGGAACATGAGTAATGGCCCACAGTTAAATTCTGTTCCCCTCTCTCACAAGTTACAGTTCTGCTTTCCACGATGTTGACGTTTCGTTTATGAGGAGACTGTTTAAATGCGTGCACAGACTGCTAAAGAACACTTCCCATGTTCCGAAATTAACATGATGTGATCTTCCCAGCTGTACTGTGCATAATGCATGGGTCGAGAACTAGGAATGAACAGCAGACGAAGCAACACATGCTCAAATCCATTTGTGAGAGATAGCAGCTGCATATAGGGATGATAGCACTGAAAACATATTTATGCGAGTTGGCAGTCAGTAAAACACATGCAGCTCTTGTGTGAAACATGCTTTCTGGAAACCTGGGTTTCACATTGAAATAGAATAAAACTAGATGAATAAAGTTTGATGACAAACTTTGAAGTTTGCTTCAGAAAGCCAGACCAGAAAGTTTGAAAAAGAAGGCAATAAAGCATGTTTTAGCATGTTGCTAACATGTTTTAACATTAATTTGTATGTTACTAACATGATTTAGCATTTCACTAACATTTTTTAACATGAATTAACATATTACTAGCATGATTTATCTTGAATAATCTTTATCTTAGCAGTTTGCTAGCATTATTTAGCATGTTTGCTAGCATATTTTGCTAGCATGTTTTAACATGTTACTAACATGTTTTAACATTAATTAGCATGTTGCTCATATGAGTTAGCATGTTTTTAGCATGTTTTAATATGAATTCACATTTTGTTAACATTATTTAACATGTTGCTAGCTTGATATAGCATTTTGCTAGCATGTTGCTAGCATGTCCTAAGCTAGCTGCTAGGCTTTTTTAGTGATAGATACATAGTGGACAAATATAAAAAAAAATGGAGTTATTGTATTAAAGTTTTTACCCCCACAATGTAAGCCTAAGGGCTTTTTATGATTTTTAACCTTCATTTTTAGGAAAACCATAAGTCGGATCAGTTTGAAAAAATATATCAACCCGAGTCTGAACCATCTGAGCTGAGTTTAGTGGTTGTACATTGTAGATACAGTCCAAATATTTGCTCAGAAGAAGTAGTTTATATAGTAGATCAGTAAGTTGGCTTTCTCAAGCCAACTTAATAACATAAAATAAAATAAATCATCCAGAGCATTCCAAAGGATTATATTATCACTAAAGAGGTTGTTTATTTTCCTCTCATAAAGCATTATCACTGAATTCTACTGATAACACAAAGATCACACCGCCCTACAACAAAACAGTCTTGAATCTGTTGCTTAAAAAAACCTAAACAACAACAACAGGTTGCGGACACACCCCCTATTTGCTTTCTGTGCATTATTATGCAGAAAATGTTATTCCAAAGAAAAATATTATCTTATCAATAAAGTCAATAAAGTGTAGCATATATTGCTTGGGATTTCTAAAACATACCAACTGGACAAAGATTATGCATTCATTTAATGAGCAATAAAATATATTTTCCAGAGCATTCCAAAGAATTCCAGTTATCTGATGGAATTACAGTAAATTTGCAGGGCACGGAAACACTCTTCGTTTCCTGTTTTTTTTACTGATTATTTTTTGAGATAATGTCTTCATCATTTATAAACAGGGCATGCATCTACATGTGACACACATTCCAAGACACCACTGCCAGTGCTTATGGGTCTCAAATGCATTTCCAATGATCACTAGTGACCAATGATTTCTGAGTCATTCACTTTTGAAAGCATCTTTGGACAAATGTCACATAAAGTCAGAAATATAGTACCGAGGCCCTGATGAGGTCAGATTTATCCTTTGGGATGTCTTTTTACATGGTGTACGGCCTAGCTAGAGTAATAGAGCACTCAGTAGCTTGAGGTATTTGCCATGTGGGAATGACTGTAAAAGCCAGAGTTTTACTACAGAATCTGTTATTATGGAGCATGCCAAGCCAATTGAAGATGGTATGCTCCAAACCATCCAAGAAACCAACAAACCACTCACAGTTATTCTTGAAAACATGTTGCAAGTGCTGGTAGATTCACATTTCACAATGATGGAGAGACTCGAGAAGAAGTGACAACATGTAGAATGAAACAGGACGTTTCTGAATGGTTCGTTGATGAATTTATGGCTGAAGTGAAGTTACTATCGTCAAGTCATTGATTAGCATATTCTGACATGATAATCTATACATAGCTTGTGTGGGAACTGTTGTAAGATATGTTGTCATCTTGCTTTTATGAGATGCTATTGCATTTGTGTTACGTACTGTATTGCAATCATAGACTGCAAAAAAAATATGGATGTAGTGTCCATGAAGTTACCCGTAGGTTTCCGAAGAGCATTTTTGAAGCCTAAAAGCCGGCCAGTGCCATCTTGGCAGCATGTCGCCGCACGTCACTCACGGATAACTGAAAATAAGCAAAGAGGCGGGTTGCTGAAACCACACCCGCCTAGCTCGACCATAGTGGCAATCCACCTGTCACTCAAGTGGCCACGCCCTTAATTATGCAGAACTTTAAGGCTTAATATAATTTAAACGGATGAGTTATACAAAAATTCACCCCCCTCACAGTTGTCATGAAGGGCAAAATTAGCTACATAGACAAAAAACACTTTGCACCAGGCTGTAAAAAAATTTTTTGTGCTGTAAAGTTGGGCATTTTAACATGTGGGAGATACAGATTTGACTGCCTTGTGGAGCCTGTCTCTAGCGGCCAGTCGATGAATTGCAGTTTAAGTCACTTCCATGTTGGCTTCAAGAGAGACCGCGGGAGGTTGCCGCTTGATTGCAATAAATGTGAAAAGACATTGAGCAGACAGCTTGAGCAGACTCTCAAATGTACTCGACTACAACAACAGAGGGTATGCACTGATGTCACTTTCCTGACTGAGTTGCAAAAGAGTCACACAGACCTCCAAACTTTGTGTGGCCTTCAGATTAGCTCAAGAACAGAGCTTCATGGAATCGGTTTCCATGGCCGAGCAGCTCATCCAATCCTTACATCACCAAGTGAAATGCAAAGCGTGGGATGCAGTGGGGTAAAGCACGCCACCACTGGACTCTAGAGCAGTGGGGACGTGTTCTCAGGAGTGACCAATCACACTTCTCTGTCTGGCAATCCCATAGATGAGTCTGGGTTTGGCGGTTGCCAGGAGAACGGTACTTGCCTGACTGCATTGTGCCAAGTGTAAATTTTGGTGGAGGAGGGATTATGGTGTGGGGTTGTTTTTCAGGGGTTGGGCTTGGCCCCTTAGTTCCAGAGAAATAAATTCTTAATGCTTCAGTATACCAAGACATTTTGGACAATTTCATGCTCCCAACTTTGTGGGAACAGTTTGGGGATGGCCCCTTCCTGTTCCAACATGACTGCGCACCAGTGCACAAAGCGTCGGTCCATAAAGACATGGATGAGTGAGTTTGGTGTGGAGGAACTTGACTGGCCTGCACAGAGTCCTGACCTCAACCCGATAGAACACCTTTGGGATGAATTAGAGCGGAGACTGCGAGCCAGGCCTTCTAGTTCAACATCAGTGCCTGACCTCACAAATGCGCTTCTAGAAGAATGGTCAAAAATTCCCATAAATACACTCCTGAACCTTGTGGAAAGCCTTCCCAGAAGAGTTGAAGCTGTTATAGCTGCAAAGGGTGGGCCAACTCCATATTAAACCCTACTGATTAAGAATGGGATGTCATTAAAGTTCATGTGCATGTAAAGGCAGGCGTCCCAAAACTTTTGGCAATATAGTGTATATCGTCATATTGTCCAGCCCTAAAACTTACGCAGTTTATCTCAGTGTTTATTTAAAAACATCCAATTTTGCAGAATATAAGATGGTAAATACTTAATTGATGAGTTGTCAATACAATATACAACAATACAATATATAGGGTATGAGTTTACCCCAAAATTCAACATATTGACACAAAATATTAACTGGTAGTGACGTCAAAACTTAATAATTTGCTTATCTGACTCCTAGTATCATTCATTTGTTATGTCGGTTGTGATGTAAATAAAGCATTAAAAACCGAAGAAGAGTATCGCAACATGTCAGCGGGAAACTTACGGCTCATATATTCCCGCTCTGGGAACTCGCAACAAAGGGGGTGAGGCCATGTTGGGCTGCTTTAGTGAAGAGGAAGAATAGAGGGTATGCACGTGACATCACCGTCGGCCGGAGTAACTGGGGTTACGCCCATTGAGTGGCAAAAAGACTGAGTGGCAGCATTGTCTTTTTTAGCGTGAATGCCACGAAAAACACACAAAAACACATCTAAAACAGCTTTGAGATTTAATGTACAAACAGATTTGACAAGAAATCTGAGGTTTTATTTTTACAGAGAAGCAAATAGATCGCTGCAATTCACAGAAACAACTGGACTCCAGGCAGCGAAACGGGAAATACCCTGATTTATTAATAATAGCTTGTAAACTCAATTTACTTGCATTGTCTGGTTATTGGTTTGCATGTAAACCCGGATAACAGGTTATTTCAATAGCTGATTTTTGTGAATCAGCCTATATCAACTTAAGTTCAGTTTAGAATTGAATCTCATAACTTAAAAAAATTAAGTTGGTTAAATAATTTTAAAGAGTTAAAGTAATGGAAAACATAATTTGGCATACTTATTGATGATATTATTATTGTTTTGTTTTTTTTTACCTTGAAAGGAGCTGGTGAAAAGTGTGATATTGACCAGTTTTGTTGTTTTCACAGACTAGCCCTGCCAATTAAGCACACTGTGGCTTTTACGGCCGATCTTGGATTCCTGAGGGATATGTTTGCATGGAAAACATCTTAATTGAATAAGTGTTTTCATGTGTCTGTTCTTTTTACGGGCACATTCCTTTATGTTGATGAACACCATAGACACAAACACAAATTGCAGTAAATTAAACAGATTGTTTACTTTCCCCTCATAAGACATTATCACCAAATTTTACTGTTGGTCTGAATACTCGATTCTAATTAGCTAGAAGGTGTGCAATAAAACCGTTAATACAACAGTTCTTTCTGGTTCTCAAATCTAATTGGCTGAGAGCCTTTTCCAGCCATGTGATATTCTAGTGATAACAGCACTATAACCATTTCATCGTTTGTATCATTCCGCTTGCGGCGACTGTCATGGCGGTCGAGCAAATCCACCATAAGTTTTAAAAATACTACTGTACGTGCACACATCACACAGAGCGGAGATCGCTGCGTACTCAGTAATAAAATAGCTTCGCTACTGAATCGCTACATTATATTTCTCAGCAACGAGGGGGTTACGTCGCTATTTTGAAGTAATTAAACACATGCAGCTTCATTGTTAATAGAGAGAGAGATCTCAGATCTCTAAAACATTTGAAATGCACAAGGATTGTGTATTAATTTCATGACCAATCTAATGATGTCTGACAGTGCAAGTATTCTCTCAGCTTTCTCCATCAGGTACACATATGGTTTTTTAGTTTAAGATTAGCTAATAGAAACCAGAACTTTCCCATCAAATTTAAAAACTGATTCCAGAACCGCTGCTGCACATGGAGGGAGAATTATGGGAAAGCTCGTCTTTCCTGCACTCAACACTGCGGGTAATGAAAATAACACGGCCTGTGGTCTGATTGATCCCAACTACCAGCTGAAAATCACTGCTGAGAGAAAGAGTTCTGAGCCAAAAAACTCGAAGACTATTGAAATCACTAGTGATCGGTGCATTTTGTCATAATGTCTGGTCCTCTTTTTGCAGCTTTTTCTGGTCAAGAACCACTCACTTAAACAGAAAGACACCATTTGAAAGACATTTAACCTGGGTGAAATAGTGGATACCACAATAATAGCTTGAAAAATGAAATAACTGCTATCCATCTATTTCTTACCACCAGGAATAGTTCACATGATTGAACCCTCTTGGTGTGGTCTTGTGATGGCAGGCCAGGACACAACGCACGACTCTACTATATGAAGTATGGCTTAATGGCTTGACCATGCAGACATATGGAAAGTATGCAGTTTGCTGTTACTTCTAAAGCAGTTACTTTAGACGGCCACACACATTTTTTGGCATTCATTCTGGTGCATGCCTATGAAAAATTACCATTTTATTTGAATGAAAACCAGAGGGATTTTTTGTACTCACAGCCATATGATTGTTATAAAAAGAACATTTTTGAAGATCAGAAAAGTAGAGAGACTGAAGGCCAAAGCGGCCAAAGATCAAAGCTCAAATACGGATGGGTGCAGCCTGGTCTCATTATTAATACATAACTTTCAAAGACACAAAACATACTTTTTTGTACATTTGAATAGACGCTGAAACGCACAATATGGATGTACATTTAAACGTAGCATTATTACGCTTTTACAGCTACAAAACATTACATACTTAGGAATCTTTTAGGCTGAATTTAGGCATAAATAATGTTTGTTTTAGTGCAGTCAATACGTCAATATTATACATTTCGGTGTGTTTGAAATGTAAATAATGTATGTGTAGTAGAACTACACTATGTAAAAATACACACAAATTCTCATGAGATCACGTTGGATGGTGATACTCTAAACAATTTTAATTATGACTCTTACTTCGTAGGAGAGCACTAGAGTTTGTCAACCGAAAAGCAATTAAAACATTGGAGTTTTTAATATTTTTATATTGTAATAATTTCACAGCCACTCTTGAAATTAATGTAGAAACAATTTAAAGACAGTGTATTTAAAATATTTGTTGTAATGGCATCTTTTTATGAAGGCCAGTTTCACTGATACTAATACTGACACTGACACTGATGTCTCTATGAAACTGATTTTTTTAAAACATTAATGATAGATATTCAACATTATAGTATAATTGAAATCTATCAAGTTCAACATTTATTAGGCTTTAAAAAAATACCAACTTTTAATTTAAGTGAACTTAAAACAATCTTCACATAAACCCATTATAATAAATGTCATATTTACCTGTGGCCTTGAAAATGAATAAAGTTATCAAACACTTTACAGTCTTAACTGCATAAATAATAAATTAAATATAGATTAACCCTTATTAAAGCTACACTCAATGTTTTCTCTGTTGCCTTTGTTGTTTGATGAACATTAATGACAGAATCACGGCGACTGGTTTATTAGGCTGCTGTCACTTTAAGATCTGCCGCTGCCGAACATGATGCGGATCTGACGCTGTCACGCGCATCTCATTTCCTCACGACTTTTTAAGTTCATTAAAGATGTCGTTTAACTCATTTAAGACGCTCTTATGAGAATGCTCCACAAAATAATTCTGTGTTATTGTTCGTTCAAGCATGAAAGAGAACTGTGTGTGTGTGTCATAGTCAGGACATTCACAGACGGCGCGTTCTCTTCTGTCTTGTCGTGCTTGAATAGTTTAAAAGCATTTGCATGAACAAGAGCGTGATCATATAATGTAACGCTAGCCAAAGGATGACAGAAAAAAACTGATGCTGCATTAAATGCGTTAAATATTTTTAACGCATTAAACTGATAAAATGAATCGCTTGCGTTAACACACTAATTTTGACAGCACTAGTGTAAATATATTCTTGTATTCAATTCTTGTGGTTAATGAAAAGTTTCATTTTTATTCAACATCACTGCACAAAGTTAGCATACCTGAAAGAAAAGGAAAATTAAAAGAATCAGTGTATTTCATGCTAAATCCTTGTCTTTAAATTATGTATGAGATCATTTTGCAATACATTAAACATGTGCATTATCCTCCTTAAAACTTCAAGACGTCATCATGTAAAGTGGATAGAATGGAGTGTTTGTGCATCGTTAGAAAGCTTTAACCAAGACCAAATGCTCACTGATGACACAGCTCAGCTCTATTGCATGTGCTGATTATGCAAGTGAGTGCGCTCTGCAGTAAACACAGAAAGAAAAAGAGTGAATGAACAAGTAAAGTTTTGAAACTCCATCATAAAGGGAATGCTTGGGAACAAAGAAATGGGGAGAAGCTTTGGGGTTGAGCAGATGGGCTCTGAAACCTCCACTTCTCCCCACAGCCCCCTGCTTTCTTACTTGCTCTCTCTTTAAGAAGCTGTGAATGATTAAAGGAATAAAAAGGCAGTCTCATCGGAGCTCAAGAAAATCTGGTTCTAATAGAGGAGTTTCCTGCGATGGCAGGAAATAGCTGTCATTACTGCAGGGTTCTCTTTCTGCCTCCTCACGCTTTTCTTCTTTCATTCTCTCTCTTTTCAGCCAGCCGTAATTCATAAATGGCCAAATAAGGTGGCGCACAGGTCATATCCAAATAAATGCTCTCACCTCATAGCTTATAATCTACACTCCATTTGTTCTACAACAGCAGCAGACACAACTAATACATTATGTAAGTGCGAGAGAAAAGTTCAATTTGTGCTTTTTTTTTTAATTGTTAGTCCATGCATCAGATGGACTCTTTGGTTGTTGCATTCTATTTAGCTTTTCTTTTAAGCATCTCACATGCATGATTGTTGCATCTAAAAGCACATCTCAGATTTCTCTCCTCCCTGGTATTTAGATCAAGCACCAAATCACTTTTAGATTAAGCAAAGATGGATAGCAAAACTAGACCACTATGGCAATAATCTATCCATTATGCTTCAACACTCGACAAAGGGAAATATTCAATAAAACTAGGGGCTTATGATTTCCGCAGAATTGGAATTTACTGTATAACGCGGAATTTCACGGAATTTTTCACATGAAAAAATCTACATAAAAACTTGAAGACTACATGAAGAAATTAATACTTTTATTCAGCAAGGATGCATTAAATTGATCAAAAGTGACTGTAAAGACATTTATAATATTACAAAATTTCAATTTCAAATAATTGCTATTTAAAGAATCCTGAAAAAAAGTTCCACAAAATATGAAGCAGCACAACTGTTTTCAACAGTGATAATAATCATAAATGTTTGAGCAGCAAATCATCATATCAGAGTGATTTCTGAAGGATCATGTGACACTGAAGGCTAAAAATTCAGTTTTGATCACAGGAATAAATTACATATTAAAATATTTAAATGACAGAAAATGGTTCTTTTAAATTGTAACAGTATTTCACAATATTATTGTTTTTACTGTTTTTAATAATAAAATAAAAGCAGTCTTGGTGAGCATGAGAAACTTCTTTGAAAATGTTTTAAAAAATATTACTGAGCCCAAACTCTTGAACTGCATGGTAGAATCCCTGCAAGTCATGAATAGCACAAGATGACTTAACAAGATGTGGCTATAAGGAGAAAGAGAGACTATAATCATAATAACAATCATTGAAAGCGTTACAAGCACTGCCAGATGTTTGCTTCATCTATAAGAACCCTCACATTAATGCCTACAGGTGAAAAGCCAAGCTGCCAGAAGTGGATTTATGAACAGAAGCAGGTTAAAACATGAAGGTCTATTTAATTTAAAATATAAGCACTGATTAACCCTGTTCAGACTGATGAATGTGCAACAGAAACTTAGACCTTTAGACTTTGTTTGGCACTGTGATCCAACTCTCAAACCACCTTTGGAGGTCTCATGGCATTTGTATTGTAAACAGTAATGCATTCTGATGCTTCCAGGTCAACGTCAAAAGATCATTGATCCAAAACAAGAGGTTTAAAAAAACAAGACAATGCAATGACATTCAGTGATGAATTCTATATAAAACCTTTGAATGAAACATATCAAGTCCTTTTATGTGTATAGTGCTCTTTACAGAGAATTGTGTTCCATTAAGCAGCCAAAGACGAATGTGGCAAGGACAAAAAGGTGTTTAGAGGGAAAGAAACTTCAGAGGAACCAGACTCACACAAGTGATCAGTGGAGACACAAGCACACCAGCATCCCATGCTGACGACCAGCATCTAAAGGAAAACACATGCTGGTCTTTTCTGCAGGGATACGACAGACACAGTCTCATAAACTGCTAATAAGGACTTGAAGCATGTCACGGCAATAACCCCAGGCAGAGCACTTTCTAGTCAAGGCTAGTTACTAGTTCCCTTTCAGTCGGTCATGTTCGACGTAACGTCTCCGTTCCCTTCTTCAGGGAACAAGAGTTACATACGTAACCGAGGCGTTTCTAGTCTAGTCAAAAGTTACTTTCAAACTATTTAATGTTGTAGAATTAGGAAAATTACTATTTACGGCTTTTATAAATAAAATAAACGAAATATTACCAAAGAAAAGTAAAAGTAAATATTTTCATTGCACGATGATGGAAAAAATACACAGACTAATTCGGACAACAAGAAATCATGACTTTCAGCTACATAAGACACTTTTTACAGAAAATGTGATATTGTTATGGCCTGTAACATCTTGTGATCCATTACAATGAGTGACACATTATTAAAATAATTAAAAATATAACCATTTGAAAAAAAGCAGGAAAAAAATAATGACTTTGGACACCAAATGTACCTGCAATTATAGAATCACCCACATATAATTTATTACATGGGCTTTAGACTTTAAATAAAAATAAAATATAAAAACTGCTAGTACTGTATAGTAGTTTTATAAAAGACAAATTATTCAGTCCAAAATAAGGTCTAATCCGATACATTCTCATGACAACAAGATTGATAAATCAGTTCTCTGAAACTGTCTTGAGAGTGTAAAAATAGTGGAGGCTGTTAAAGAGGATGTCCTTGATAGAAAACAGGAAGCTAAGAGCATATCCTTCTTGCCTCAGACTAGATTTTCTTAGACTCTCAGAATAACCCTCTTAGTGTGTGACCTGTCAAATTGTGAGATATAAAGTCAGAATTGAGAGATATAAAGTCAGAATTGTGAGATATAAAGTCAGAATTGAGTGATATAAAGTCAGAATTGAGAGATATAAAGTCAGAATTGAGAGATATAAAGTCAGAATTGAGTGATATAAAGTCAGAATTGAGAGATATAAAGTCAGAATTGTGAGATATAAAGTCAGAATTGTGAGATATAAAGTCAGAATTGAGTGATATAAAGTCAGAATTGAGAGATATAAAGTCAGAATTGAGAGATATAAAGTCAGAATTGAGTGATATAAAGTCAGAATTGAGAGATATAAAGTCAGAATTGTGAGATATAAAGTCAGAATTGAGAGATATAAAGTCAGAATTGTGAGATATAAAGTCAGAATTGAGAGATATAAAGTCAGAATTGTGAGATATAAAGTCAGAATTGAGTGATATAAAGTCAGAATTGAGTGATATAAAGTCAGAATTGTGAGATATAAAGTCAGAATTGAGTGATATAAAGTCAGAATTGAGAGATATAAAGTCAGAATTGTGTGATATAAAGTCAGAATTGAGAGATATAAAGTCAGAATTGTGAGATATAAAGTCAGAATTGAGTGATATAAAGTCAGAATTGAGAGATATAAAGTCAGAATTGAGTGATATAAAGTCAGAATTGAGAGATATAAAGTCAGAATTGTGAGATATAAAGTCAGAATTGAGTGATATAAAGTCAGAATTGAGAGATATAAAGTCAGAATTGAGAGATATAAAGTCAGAATTGAGTGATATAAAGTCAGAATTGAGTGATATAAAGTCAGAATTGAGTGATATAAAGTCAGAATTGAGAGATATAAAGTCAGAATTGAGTGATATAAAGTCAGAATTGAGTGATATAAAGTCAGAATTGAGAGATATAAAGTCAGAATTGAGAGATATAAAGTCAGAATTGAGTGATATAAAGTCAGAATTGAGAGATATAAAGTCAGAATTGAGTGATATAAAGTCAGAATTGTGAGATATAAAGTCAGAATTGTGAGATATAAAGTCAGAATTGAGTGATATAAAGTCAGAATTGAGTGATATAAAGTCAGAATTGTGAGATATAAAGTCAGAATTGTGTGATATAAAGTCAGAATTGTGTGATATAAAGTCAGAATTGTGAGATATAAAGTCAGAATTGAGAGATATAAAGTCAGAATTGAGTGATATAAAGTCAGAATTGAGTGATATAAAGTCAGAATTGAGTGATATAAAGTCAGAATTAAGTGATATAAAGTCAGAATTGAGAGATATAAAGTCAGAATTGTGTGATATAAAGTCAGAATTGTGAGATATAAAGTCGGAATTGAGTGATATAAAGTCAGAATTGAGTGATATAAAGTCAGAATTGTGAGATATAAAGTCAGAATTGAGTGATATAAAGTCAGAATTGAGTGATATAAAGTCAGAATTGAGTGATATAAAGTCAGAATTGAGTGATATAAAGTCAGAATTGAGAGATATAAAGTCAGAATTGTGAGATATAAAGTCAGAATTGAGAGATATAAAGTCAGAATTGTGAGATATAAAGTCAGAATTGAGAGATATAAAGTCAGAATTGAGAGATATAAAGTCAGAATTGTGAGATATAAAGTCAGAATTGAGTGATATAGTCAGAATTGAGAGATATAAAGTCAGAATTGAGTGATATAAAGTCAGAATTGAGAGATATAAAGTCAGAATTGTGAGATATAAAGTCAGAATTGAGAGATATAAAGTCAGAATTGAGAGATATAAAGTCAGAATTGAGAGATATAAAGTCAGAATTGTGTGATATAAAGTCAGAATTGAGTGATATAAAGTCAGAATTGAGAGATATAAAGTCAGAATTGAGTGATATAAAGTCAGAATTGAGTGATATAAAGTCGGAATTGTGAGATATAAAGTCGGAATTGAGTGATATAAAGTCGGAATTGAGTGATATAAAGTCGGAATTGAGTGATATAAAGTCGGAATTGAGAGATATAAAGTCGGAATTGTGTGATATAAAGTCGGAATTGAGAGATATAAAGTCGGAATTGTGTGATATAAAGTCGGAATTGTGTGATATAAAGTCGGAATTGAGAGATATAAAGTCGGAATTGTGAGATATAAAGTCGGAATTGAGTGATATAAAGTCAGAATTGAGTGATATAAAGTCAGAATTGTGTGATATAAAGTCAGAATTGTGAGATATAAAGTCAGAATTGTGAGATATAAAGTCAGAATTGAGAGATATAAAGTCAGAATTGTGAGATATAAAGTCAGAATTGTGAGATATAAAGTCAGAATTGAGAGATATAAAGTCAGAATTGTGAGATATAAAGTCAGAATTGAGTGATATAAAGTCAGAATTGAGTGATATAAAGTCAGAATTGAGTGATATAAAGTCAGAATTGAGAGATATAAAGTCAGAATTGAGTGATATAAAGTCAGAATTGAGAGATATAAAGTCAGAATTGTGAGATATAAAGTCAGAATTGAGAGATATAAAGTCAGAATTGAGAGATATAAAGTCAGAATTGAGTGATATAAAGTCAGAATTGAGAGATATAAAGTCAGAATTGAGTGATATAAAGTCAGAATTGAGAGATATAAAGTCAGAATTGTGAGATATAAAGTCAGAATTGAGTGATATAAAGTCAGAATTGAGTGATATAAAGTCAGAATTGAGTGATATAAAGTCGGAATTGAGTGATATAAAGTCGGAATTGAGTGATATAAAGTCGGAATTGTGTGATATAAAGTCAGAATTGTGAGATATAAAGTCAGAATTGAGTGATATAAAGTCAGAATTGAGTGATATAAAGTCAGAATTGAGTGATATAAAGTCAGAATTGTGAGATATAAAGTCAGAATTGTGAGATATAAAGTCAGAATTGTGAGATATAAAGTCAGAATTGTGAGATATAAAGTCAGAATTGAGTGATATAAAGTCAGAATTGAGTGATATAAAGACGGAATTGAGTGCTATAAAGTCGGAATTGAGTGATATAAAGTCAGAATTGTGTGATATAAAGTCAGAATTGTGAGATATAAAGTCAGAATTGAGAGATATAAAGTCAGAATTGAGTGATATAAAGTCAGAATTGAGTGATATAAAGACGGAATTGAGTGCTATAAAGTCGGAATTGAGTGATATAAAGTCAGAATTGTGTGATATAAAGTCAGAATTGTGAGATATAAAGTCAGAATTGAGAGATATAAAGTCAGAATTGAGTGATATAAAGTCAGAATTGAGTGATATAAAGTCAGAATTGAGTGATATAAAGTCAGAATTGTGAGATATAAAGTCAGAATTGTGAGATATAAAGTCAGAATTGTGAGATATAAAGTCAGAATTGTGAGATATAAAGTCAGAATTGTGAGATATAAAGTCAGAATTGAGTGATATAAAGTCAGAATTGAGTGATATAAAGTCAGAATTGTGAGATATAAAGTCAGAATTGAGAGATATAAAGTCAGAATTGAGTGATATAAAGTCAGAATTGAGTGATATAAAGTCAGAATTGAGTGATATAAAGTCAGAATTGAGTGATATAAAGTCAGAATTGAGTGATATAAAGTCAGAATTGTGAGATATAAAGTCAGAATTGTGAGATATAAAGTCAGAATTGTGAGATATAAAGTCAGAATTGAGTGATATAAAGTCAGAATTGAGTGATATAAAGTCAGAATTGTGAGATATAAAGTCAGAATTGAGAGATATAAAGTCAGAATTGAGTGATATAAAGTCAGAATTGAGTGATATAAAGTCAGAATTGAGTGATATAAAGTCGGAATTGAGTGATATAAAGTCAGAATTGTGTGATAAAAAGTCAGAATTGAGTGATATAAAGTCAGAATTGAGTGATATAAAGTCAGAATTGAGAGATATAAAGTCAGAATTGTGAGATATAAAGTCAGAATTGAGTGATATAAAGTCAGAATTGAGTGATATAAAGTCAGAATTGAGTGATATAAAGTCAGAATTGTGAGATATAAAGTCAGAATTGTGAGATATAAAGTCAGAATTGTGAGATATAAAGTCAGAATTGTGAGATATAAAGTCAGAATTGAGTGATATAAAGTCAGAATTGAGTGATATAAAGTCAGAATTGTGAGATATAAAATCAGAATTGAGAGATATAAAGTCAGAATTGAGTGATATAAAGTCAGAATTGTGAGATATAAAGTCAGAATTGAGTGATATAAAGTCAGAATTGAGTGATATAAAGTCAGAATTGAGTGATATAAAGTCGGAATTGAGTGATATAAAGTCGGAATTGAGTGATATAAAGTCGGAATTGTGTGATATAAAGTCAGAATTGTGAGATATAAAGTCAGAATTGAGTGATATAAAGTCAGAATTGAGTGATATAAAGTCAGAATTGAGTGATATAAAGTCAGAATTGTGAGATATAAAGTCAGAATTGTGAGATATAAAGTCAGAATTGTGAGATATAAAGTCAGAATTGTGAGATATAAAGTCAGAATTGAGTGATATAAAGTCAGAATTGAGTGATATAAAGTCAGAATTGAGTGATATAAAGTCGGAATTGAGTGATATAAAGTCGGAATTGAGTGATATAAAGTCAGAATTGTGTGATATAAAGTCAGAATTGTGAGATATAAAGTCAGAATTGAGAGATATAAAGTCGGAATTGAGTGATATAAAGTCGGAATTGAGAGATATAAAGTCGGAATTGTGTGATATAAAGTCGGAATTGAGAGATATAAAGTCGGAATTGTGTGATATAAAGTCGGAATTGTGTGATATAAAGTCGGAATTGAGAGATATAAAGTCGGAATTGTGAGATATAAAGTCGGAATTGAGTGATATAAAGTCAGAATTGAGTGATATAAAGTCAGAATTGAGTGATATAAAGTCAGAATTGTGAGATATAAAGTCAGAATTGTGAGATATAAAGTCAGAATTGTGAGATATAAAGTCAGAATTGTGAGATATAAAGTCAGAATTGAGTGATATAAAGTCAGAATTGAGTGATATAAAGTCAGAATTGAGTGATATAAAGTCGGAATTGAGTGATATAAAGTCGGAATTGAGTGATATAAAGTCAGAATTGTGTGATATAAAGTCAGAATTGTGAGATATAAAGTCAGAATTGAGAGATATAAAGTCGGAATTGAGTGATATAAAGTCGGAATTGAGAGATATAAAGTCGGAATTGTGTGATATAAAGTCGGAATTGAGAGATATAAAGTCGGAATTGTGTGATATAAAGTCGGAATTGTGTGATATAAAGTCGGAATTGAGAGATATAAAGTCGGAATTGTGAGATATAAAGTCGGAATTGAGTGATATAAAGTCAGAATTGAGTGATATAAAGTCAGAATTGAGTGATATAAAGTCAGAATTGTGAGATATAAAGTCAGAATTGTGAGATATAAAGTCAGAATTGAGAGATATAAAGTCAGAATTGAGTGATATAAAGTCAGAATTGTGAGATATAAAGTCAGAATTGTGAGATATAAAGTCAGAATTGTGAGATATAAAGTCAGAATTGAGTGATATAAAGTCAGAATTGAGTGATATAAAATCAGAATTGTGAGATATAAAGTCAGAATTGAGAGATATAAAGTCAGAATTGAGTGATATAAAGTCAGAATTGAGTGATATAAAGTCAGAATTGAGTGATATAAAGTCAGAATTGAGTGATATAAAGTCGGAATTGAGTGATATAAAGTCAGAATTGTGTGATAAAAAGTCAGAATTGAGTGATATAAAGTCAGAATTGAGTGATATAAAGTCAGAATTGAGAGATATAAAGTCAGAATTGTGAGATATAAAGTCAGAATTGAGTGATATAAAGTCAGAATTGAGTGATATAAAGTCAGAATTGAGTGATATAAAGTCAGAATTGTGAGATATAAAGTCAGAATTGTGAGATATAAAGTCAGAATTGTGAGATATAAAGTCAGAATTGTGAGATATAAAGTCAGAATTGAGTGATATAAAGTCAGAATTGAGTGATATAAAGTCAGAATTGTGAGATATAAAGTCAGAATTGAGAGATATAAAGTCAGAATTGAGTGATATAAAGTCAGAATTGAGAGATATAAAGTCAGAATTGAGTGATATAAAGTCAGAATTGAGTGATATAAAGTCAGAATTGAGTGATATAAAGTCAGAATTGAGTGATATAAAGTCAGAATTGAGTGATATAAAGTCAGAATTGAGAGATATAAAGTCAGAATTGTGAGATATAAAGTCAGAATTGTGAGATATAAAGTCAGAATTGAGTGATATAAAGTCAGAATTGAGAGATATAAAGTCAGAATTGTGTGATATAAAGTCAGAATTGTGTGATATAAAGTCAGAATTGAGTGATATAAAGTCAGAATTGAGTGATATAAAGTCAGAATTGAGTGATATAAAGTCAGAATTGAGTGATATAAAGTCAGAATTGAGAGATATAAAGTCAGAATTGAGAGATATAAAGTCAGAATTGAGAGATATAAAGTCAGAATTGAGAGATATAAAGTCAGAATTGAGAGATATAAAGTCAGAATTGAGTGATATAAAGTCAGAATTGAGAGATATAAAGTCAGAATTGTGTGATATAAAGTCAGAATTGAGTGATATAAAGTCAGAATTGAGAGATATAAAGTCAGAATTGTGTGATATAAAGTCAGAATTGTGTGATATAAAGTCAGAATTGAGTGATATAAAGTCAGAATTGAGAGATATAAAGTCAGAATTGTGTGATATAAAGTCAGAATTGTGTGATATAAAGTCAGAATTGAGTGATATAAAGTCAGAATTGAGTGATATAAAGTCAGAATTGAGAGATATAAAGTCAGAATTGAGTGATATAAAGTCAGAATTGAGTGATATAAAGTCAGAATTGAGAGATATAAAGTCAGAATTGAGTGATATAAAGTCAGAATTGAGAGATATAAAGTCAGAATTGTGTGATATAAAGTCAGAATTGAGTGATATAAAGTCAGAATTGAGAGATATAAAGTCAGAATTGTGTGATATAAAGTCAGAATTGTGAGATATAAAGTCAGAATTGAGTGATATAAAGTCAGAATTGTGTGATATAAAGTCAGAATTGAGAGATATAAAGTCAGAATTGTGAGATATAAAGTCAGAATTGAGTGATATAAAGTCAGAATTGAGTGATATAAAGTCAGAATTGAGTGATATAAAGTCAGAATTGAGAGATATAAAGTCAGAATTGAGTGATATAAAGTCAGAATTGAGTGATATAAAGTCAGAATTGAGTGATATAAAGTCAGAATTGTGAGATATAAAGTCAGAATTGAGAGATATAAAGTCAGAATTGAGTGATATAAAGTCAGAATTGAGTGATATAAAGTCAGAATTGTGTGATATAAAGTCAGAATTGAGAGATATAAAGTCAGAATTGAGTGATATAAAGTCAGAATTGAGTGATATAAAGTCAGAATTGAGTGATATAAAGTCAGAATTGAGTGATATAAAGTCAGAATTGAGATTTAAAGTCAGAATTAAGTGATATAAAGTCAGAATTGAGAGATATAAAGTCAGAATTGTGAGATATAAAGTCAGAATTGAGAGATATAAAGTCAGAATTGAGTGATATAAAGTCAGAATTGAGTGATATAAAGTCAGAATTGAGTGATATAAAGTCAGAATTGTGAGATATAAAGTCAGAATTGTGAGATATAAAGTCAGAATTGTGAGATATAAAGTCAGAATTGTGAGATATAAAGTCAGAATTGAGTGATATAAAGTCAGAATTGAGTGATATAAAGTCAGAATTGAGTGATATAAAGTCGGAATTGAGTGATATAAAGTCGGAATTGAGTGATATAAAGTCAGAATTGTGTGATATAAAGTCAGAATTGTGAGATATAAAGTCAGAATTGAGAGATATAAAGTCGGAATTGAGTGATATAAAGTCGGAATTGAGAGATATAAAGTCGGAATTGTGTGATATAAAGTCGGAATTGAGAGATATAAAGTCGGAATTGTGTGATATAAAGTCGGAATTGTGTGATATAAAGTCGGAATTGAGAGATATAAAGTCGGAATTGTGAGATATAAAGTCGGAATTGAGTGATATAAAGTCAGAATTGAGTGATATAAAGTCAGAATTGAGTGATATAAAGTCAGAATTGTGAGATATAAAGTCAGAATTGTGAGATATAAAGTCAGAATTGAGAGATATAAAGTCAGAATTGAGTGATATAAAGTCAGAATTGTGAGATATAAAGTCAGAATTGTGAGATATAAAGTCAGAATTGTGAGATATAAAGTCAGAATTGAGTGATATAAAGTCAGAATTGAGTGATATAAAATCAGAATTGTGAGATATAAAGTCAGAATTGAGAGATATAAAGTCAGAATTGAGTGATATAAAGTCAGAATTGAGTGATATAAAGTCAGAATTGAGTGATATAAAGTCAGAATTGAGTGATATAAAGTCGGAATTGAGTGATATAAAGTCAGAATTGTGTGATAAAAAGTCAGAATTGAGTGATATAAAGTCAGAATTGAGTGATATAAAGTCAGAATTGAGAGATATAAAGTCAGAATTGTGAGATATAAAGTCAGAATTGAGTGATATAAAGTCAGAATTGAGTGATATAAAGTCAGAATTGAGTGATATAAAGTCAGAATTGTGAGATATAAAGTCAGAATTGTGAGATATAAAGTCAGAATTGTGAGATATAAAGTCAGAATTGTGAGATATAAAGTCAGAATTGTGAGATATAAAGTCAGAATTGAGTGATATAAAGTCAGAATTGAGTGATATAAAGTCAGAATTGTGAGATATAAAGTCAGAATTGAGAGATATAAAGTCAGAATTGAGTGATATAAAGTCAGAATTGAGAGATATAAAGTCAGAATTGAGTGATATAAAGTCAGAATTGAGTGATATAAAGTCAGAATTGAGTGATATAAAGTCAGAATTGAGTGATATAAAGTCAGAATTGAGAGATATAAAGTCAGAATTGTGAGATATAAAGTCAGAATTGAGAGATATAAAGTCAGAATTGTGTGATATAAAGTCAGAATTGTGTGATATAAAGTCAGAATTGAGTGATATAAAGTCAGAATTGAGTGATATAAAGTCAGAATTGAGTGATATAAAGTCAGAATTGAGTGATATAAAGTCAGAATTGAGAGATATAAAGTCAGAATTGAGAGATATAAAGTCAGAATTGAGAGATATAAAGTCAGAATTGAGAGATATAAAGTCAGAATTGAGAGATATAAAGTCAGAATTGAGTGATATAAAGTCAGAATTGAGAGATATAAAGTCAGAATTGTGTGATATAAAGTCAGAATTGAGTGATATAAAGTCAGAATTGAGAGATATAAAGTCAGAATTGTGTGATATAAAGTCAGAATTGTGTGATATAAAGTCAGAATTGAGTGATATAAAGTCAGAATTGAGAGATATAAAGTCAGAATTGTGTGATATAAAGTCAGAATTGTGTGATATAAAGTCAGAATTGAGTGATATAAAGTCAGAATTGAGTGATATAAAGTCAGAATTGAGAGATATAAAGTCAGAATTGAGTGATATAAAGTCAGAATTGAGTGATATAAAGTCAGAATTGAGAGATATAAAGTCAGAATTGAGTGATATAAAGTCAGAATTGAGAGATATAAAGTCAGAATTGTGTGATATAAAGTCAGAATTGAGTGATATAAAGTCAGAATTGAGAGATATAAAGTCAGAATTGTGTGATATAAAGTCAGAATTGTGAGATATAAAGTCAGAATTGAGTGATATAAAGTCAGAATTGTGTGATATAAAGTCAGAATTGAGAGATATAAAGTCAGAATTGTGAGATATAAAGTCAGAATTGAGTGATATAAAGTCAGAATTGAGTGATATAAAGTCAGAATTGAGTGATATAAAGTCAGAATTGAGAGATATAAAGTCAGAATTGAGTGATATAAAGTCAGAATTGAGTGATATAAAGTCAGAATTGAGTGATATAAAGTCAGAATTGTGAGATATAAAGTCAGAATTGAGAGATATAAAGTCAGAATTGAGTGATATAAAGTCAGAATTGAGTGATATAAAGTCAGAATTGTGTGATATAAAGTCAGAATTGAGAGATATAGTCAGAATTGAGAGATATAAAGTCAGAATTGAGTGATATAAAGTCAGAATTGAGTGATATAAAGTCAGAATTGAGTGATATAAAGTCAGAATTGTGAGATATAAAGTCAGAATTGTGAGATATAAAGTCAGAATTGTGAGATATAAAGTCAGAATTGTGTGATATAAAGTCAGAATTGAGTGATATAAAGTCAGAATTGTGAGATATAAAGTCAGAATTGAGTGATATAAAGTCAGAATTGTGTGATATAAAGTCAGAATTGAGAGATATAAAGTCAGAATTGTGAGATATAAAGTCAGAATTGAGTGATATAAAGTCAGAATTGAGTGATATAAAGTCAGAATTGAGAGATATAAAGTCAGAATTGAGTGATATAAAGTCAGAATTGAGTGATATAAAGTCAGAATTGAGTGATATAAAGTCAGAATTGAGAGATATAAAGTCAGAATTGAGTGATATAAAGTCAGAATTGAGAGATATAAAGTCAGAATTGATCAAAAGTTGCAATTATCTTTTAAATTGTTTTATTCCATGGCGGAAACAAGCTTCCATAGTTATGCATTTCTGATCCATCTGAAAAGTGTCTCTGTTGTTTTTCTTCTATCTAAATCCATGAAAAGTTCCAACTGGAAGCCACATTGCTGGAAAAGAGACTAATAGATGTTTCCACAGCTCAATTTAATACACTGACAGCTGACAAAGCCCCATATGCCAACTATCATATCACTAACACAGTCTAAACAAAGCTTTCGAAAAATGGAAATGCTAACTAATCGACTCAATAATGTGTTTTCCGCCATGTATCAGTATTACAAAATAAAGCATGCTCTAGCAAACTCTTAACTCATCCCATGTGTGGAAACGTTTCCGCACATCCTGGACTTGGAAAAGACTCGTGAAAACTGTGCCAGTCATATGAAAAAGGTATGCAAACAAAACAAAAAGGATGGAAAAAGTGAGAGGGAAGACACAGTGGTCCTAAAAAGATCCCACTTACAATTTAGAAAGATAGCGCATCCACACTTTAAGCAAAATATAGACTACCATTTGTTTTTATTAATGTCTATTCAGCAAGGATGCATAAATTGATCAAAAGTGACAGGTAACAGTAAAAGAAATGTATCACTGTTTCCACAAAAATATTAGGCAGTGTTGAACAGTTTTCAACATTGATAATAATAATAGTTAATGTTTCTTGATCAGCAAATCATCATATCAGCATGATTTCTGAAGGATCATGTGACACTGAAGACTGGAGTAATGATGATAAATTCAGCTTTGATCACAGGAATAAATTACATAAAACTTATATAAAACTTATTTTAAATTGTAATATTATTTCACAATATTCCTGTATTTACCATATTTTTTGATCAAATAAATGCAGCCTTCTTCAAAATACAGACACAGATCATTGTGTTGTGAAAGTTAGTGGAGCACGTTGTTAGTTAATGTGATAAACTACACCTGTGTGAACTTGAGGAGAACTGACTTCATACATCATCCACCAAAAATCACCAAAATGACTTATCAGGTTATTTAATGCAATGACATTCATACATTTGTGTCTTTAGTGTCCAAATAATTTTCAGGGTCCGTGCATGTTCTTTTTATCCTAACAGTGTGTGTGTGAAGAAAAGAGCTGTCTGGACACTCCAGAAAATGGTGACATCGCACTAGTAACCTGAGCTTGTGTGTTTCAAAGCACAGCTCAGCACTTGTCCCCTTGGGTGAAAATTACCCTCAACTCTGACCCCGCGCATGTTGGTAGAAACAACACTCCCCCCCCCACCATGTGTGGACGGCCACGTATGGGGTTGCATTACCTCATCTGAAGTCTATCTACACAAATCTTAGCCCATTCACTTCTATTTTTGTGTCTAAGGATCTTGATTACAGTCAAGCGCACCACCTCAAACACAAGCACCAGATTTTGCATGCAACCCTTTTGAGGGTTCGCTGCTTTAATGCATGCACGTGTCTGTCTGAAAACTGTTGTCTAAATCTGAATGCGTTCCCTTTGAAAGTGGAAGTCCCCTAAACTGAGCAAACTCACCAGGTTGGCAGGTGAGGGGTGAGTGTACAGTTACTAAGTGGTTTAAGCCCCTGAGGGTGAAAGTAAGTTCACTAAAGCCTGCAGTGATCTAGACTCAGACAGAAGACTGATGCTGTACCCTTTCACCCCCGGCCCCCATAACAGAACTCAACCACAGCAGAGTTTCTCTAGTACGCTTAGTCTCACAACATATTAGTCTTCCATAAGTGTCTAGAACATATTGTTTTAATAAACAAAGACCATAAGCACAGTGATGCATGTAAAAAAACAAATCATTCTAGCTCTAAATTCATATTACTATTAACTTTATTAAAAGAAACTAGATTCATATTTTAATTCATATTTAATGTTTTTTATATTTTATTTTATAATATATATTAATATAACATATATAGGGCTGCCCTCAACTAAATATTTTTCTATTCGGCTAGTACTCGTTCATTTAAGCAATTAGTTGACTAATCGCGCGTTTATATTAATAAGCCATAAGTCATAATAATGAGCCTATAATTGCCTATTGTAACATCCATCCACTGGAGGCAAGTTGAAGTGAACCCATGTGCAGCTTTATTAAACACTCAAACATAAAACAAGGACTTGACTTGACTTGACATAGCAAGATTAAACAAAGACCATGGCATGGCATGGCATGGCATGGCATGGCATGGCATGGCATGGCATGGCATGGCATGGCATGGCATGGCATGGCATGGCATGGCATGGCATGGCATAAACGAAGACTCACCAACAGAGGGTTACACAGAACAATACTCGACCAAGACACACGGCAAACATGAGGGCTTAAATACACCATGACTAAAGACTAGACAAGACACACCTGTGAACAATGATTAAACCAATAAACCAATGAGAACATGACAAACCACAAGACAAAGGAGCACATGGCAGGATCACATGACAAGACCAGGAAGTGCATGACAAGACATGACAGTGAACATGGCAAACTAAACACATGAAACATAACCAAAACACCCTGAGACACCTATATATAATACCTATATAACTCGTCATCTTCACAGTAGACGCGCCTATATGCATATTTCAACGCGCGTTTTATATGGATTACATAATCTGGGAATATTCGTTTTCCACTTGAATTGGTTGACAATTCTATAGAGATATTTCTGTGTCTGTGAGGCAAGTGTATACTGAGTTTCGGTTCATTTTTGTGACGCTCAAGTTCATCTTGCATCCCGCATCCTGATTGTTTTCATTATTTTACAAAAGCATAGCGTTTTGTTGTTATTGTAAATTTACAGAAATAAAGGTAGACCATTTAGAGTTTGCATTACCTGAGTATTTTAAGTTAAATACGAGTGATCGCGCTGGCGCCTGTATGTCATGCAGTAAGCGTGCTCTCCACACAAACACAGATATGCACCTAATAATAGCGCACATTTATCTAGGTTAACGGAGCGAGCAGACTTTTGTTGCTACTACTTACATGCTTCAAGTAATAAGCCATATTTGAGGTCGATGAATGATAGGCGAATGTTTGGTTTTCCTGCCGTTAACGATCTGTCCGTCAGCGCTTGCATGATTTCGCCACTTCCTGTGGAGTTTTTTTTCTGCAACTTAAAGACTAATAAAATTTTAATCGACCAAACCTCTTCTAGTCGACTAACGGTTAGTCAACTATTAGGGGGCAGCAATAATATAAATATATATATATATATAACATGTAACATTTTATCAGCTATTTAATAATAATACTATAACTTATAAAACATTAAAATATGAAACCCAATAATCTAAATAAAATAAATAATGTTATATTATAATGTTCTTGATGTTATTTTATAATATTGCTGTTTTATAAAAGCAATAAGCTACATGAAGCCATTACAGTGATTTTACTATAGTTAATATAGGTTTTAGCTAATCCATAACCATGGTAAGATTAAATACATTATGTTGGAAATGGAGGGCCAATACAGATCTATAGTCAATATACACAAACAACAATTATGATATGCTGTATCCAACAGCTAAGAGCTACTTTTGCTGCTCTAGCTTTTTGTCCTAATGAATTAATAACAAGCACATTCACACTTATTTGGACAATAGCAGAGGCACGTGCCCCCTCAGATTTTTGAGACAAATGGTTTTGAATGCATCTTCCAAAAGACAATTTGATAATTTTTACATTTGATAATTAACCCTTTGAAGCGTACGATCACAGCGATTAGAATGTGATTAGAATGTTCAGTGTGTGACGTCATCAACTCAGCACTCGTCATATATCACAACTGTTCAGTGTTTTCAACCATATAATGTTTATTTTATGTCTCTGACATTTAAATACAGATAAGTACTAGCAAAAAAGAGTTTGTAAAATACACACTGATGTCTATGAAAGCTACAATGATCCTTTCAAAAATAATTTAACAACGTGTTTTATTGATAGGCGATATTCTGCACATTAAGTAGGAAACTATAACGTTTACTCTAATCTAGGAATATTGTAGGTACGAAATGAATAGTACCCCAAAGTTGTCGTCTTTTGGTGAATTTCTTAGTTTTGAAGCTAAAATATGTCAGGCGATTCGAGCAAAACCATCGATTTTCCATGTGTGGGTGGTTGGGAAATCCGTACAAAATTGTACAAAACATAAATTTACAGTAAAATTACTTTTACTGATCGACCGAGCTCAGTGTATGCTAGTTAAAGGAGGACGTTAGGTTTGCAGCCTCTGATTCACAAAATGCGCTGTACAACGTCGACATAAGGTGCAGTTTGCCTTGCGGTGTCAGTGCTTATATGATTTAAATTTGTTTGTTTCTATAAGCTACAAAATATGTGGAAGACTGAATCGATGCAGGACTTACAGGCCATATATTCGTAATATTCCGGAATAGCGACAGTAAAAGTATTAATTTGGTATGTTCTCGTTTCGATAATTCAAAAGTATAAACGGATATGATGACATTGCAGTAATTAGTACAGTGAAAGCGAAAGTGAAATTTTATTATAAATAATAATAGTTATTTTTATTTGGGGGTTAGTTCTCATAAATACAAAGTGCATGATGCCTCTGGACAACAATCAGATGTTAGATGTTAGAAGTGAGTAGCTTTGTCACTTACTGTAAATGTCTTGGCCAAACAAGGCAGTGAGAGGACAAAGTATTGGGTGGCCAAGTTCACATATGCGTTGCTGTAGGATGTGATTTGCCGGTGACCCTGGACAAGCTTATAGAGCTCCAAACACATCAGCCCGGCGATTGCAGCTGTCGTTGTGGCGATTGCTGGAATGATGCGGCCAGCAATTAACTTGCTCTGCAGACGAGAAAAGGGTTTGGGATATTATTTACATATACACTCACCTAAAGGATTATTAGGAACACCTGTTCAATTTCTCATTAATGCAATTATCTAATCAACCAATCACATGGCAGTTGCTTCAATGCATTTAGGGGTGTGGTCCTGGTCAAGACAATCTCCTGAACTCCAAATGGGCCGACTGATTCAAGCTGATAGAAGAGCAACTTTGACTGAAATAACCACTCGTTACAACCGAGGTATGCAGCAAAGCATTTGTGAAGCCACAACACGCACAACCTTGAGGCGGATGGGCTACAACAGCAGAAGACCCCACCGGGTACCACTCATCTCCACTACAAATAGGAAAAAGAGGCTACAATTTGCACGAGCTCACCAAAATTGGACAGTGGAAAACTGGAAAAATGTTGCCTGGTCTGATGAGTCTCGATTTCTGTTGAGACATTCAGATGGTAGAGTCAGAATTTGGTGTAAACAGAATGAGAACATGGATCCATCATGCCTTGTTACCACTGTGCAGGCTGGTGGTGGTGGTGTAATGGTGTGGGGGATGTTTTCTTGGCACACTTTAGGCCCCTTAGTGCCAATTGGGCATCGTTTAAATGCCACGGCCTACCTGAGCATTGTTTCTGACCATGTCCATCCCTTTATGACCACCATGTACCCATCCTCTGATGGCTACTTCCAGCAGGATAATGCACCATGTCACAAAGCTCGAATCATTTCAAATTGGTTTCTTGAACATGACAATGAGTTCACTGTACTAAAATGGCCCCCACAGTCACCAGATCTCAACCCAATAGAGCATCTTTGGGATGTGGTGGAACGGGAGCTTCGTGCCCTGGATGTGCATCCCACAAATCTCCATCAACTGCAAGATGCTATCCTATCAATATGGGCCAACATTTCTAAAGAATGCTTTCAGCACCTTGTTGAATCAATGCCACGTAGAATTAAGGCAGTTCTGAAGGCGAAAGGGGGTCAAACACAGTATTAGTATGGTGTTCCTAATAATCCTTTAGGTGAGTGTATATATACGTGTGTACACATGGTACATGGTTTGTGAATTACAAATACATGTTGAAGGGTGCAAAAAAGTCATGCAAACTATTAATGCTACAAGTAGTACACGCAAATGGAATGGAAAAAAGCTCTTTCCTCAGGTGTTCTGTACTGTATATGTACTGAAACTGAGGACACAAACCCCCAGAGGCGAATGTTGATCACTTTAGACCTTGTCTCGCAAACAAAAGCACAGCAGATTTGTTTTACAAAGACAATAGTCATTCACCTTGTGCCGGTCGGCTGTTGGTATATCATAGTTCTCTGCCCTCAGGTTGGATGTTGCAACTATATAGTCCATGTGGAAATTACTGTCATCGTCCTGAAACACAAGAATAAAAAAGAGCATATGGTAATGTACAAACAATTTCATTATTACAAGCACTGGGGACATTCTTGCATTCGATCTTGGTTGTCCATACATGCATCATCTTTGGAGAAAAGTCTTAATATCATCTGCAATTTTGCTTTAGGTAAATTTACTTAATATTTATTTTATATTTTTTCATATTTAAAACAGTTTTAAGGATTTTTCTATATTTTTAGCGAAAATGTCATTAAAAATATACATTTGTGTGCAGTGTGGACATTTATAGAAGAGTTGCATCTTTTACTGTTGATTTTAATTTCCTTTCAACTATGGAAAACACCCTTTGATGTTTCCATCAGCAAATCTTCACCTACTTACCATCTGTTCACTTGTTACCATAGTGCAAAAACAACAGGGAAAAATACCCGTTGTGTTTTTAAGTGTGATGCTGATTGTTATCTTTTAGTTTTATATTAATAACAAGAAGAATTTAAAAACAGGAACAAAATCACTTGGCCCACAGGTATGTTTGCACGCTTTGGTACAACAGGTACTAGATAAAGATGTTATATCATACCACGTCATATTTAAACATTGATAGTTTCCAGTCTCCTATTGTATTCGTACGTTATTTCCCCTCTTTAATGCTCCAGATGCAACTAGTCTGAACTGCAAATCATATACTTAGTGATTTTTTAAAGACAATGCAAAGTAAAAACCAAATAAGCCATAAAGCATAATTCCCAACTCAAGAACTTTGGTGTGATATTAGATATTGCAGGAATGCTAAGATCCACTGGTTTTGAGGTTTTGGCACTCTGCTTACGCCCCAGGCACCGCAGCACTACAAAGCCTGTCAAGTATTGGGTGTGTTGGGGGTAACTGCGGGGGTGTTTGAGCATAGTATATAATTTGGCAACCTGATGCCACCAGAATCCCCCAAACACACATTCCACTGGAAAAACCAAACATATGATCTGGCAAAGAATGCGTCATTGCTAAAAGCGCTCGTGCACACACACCCTTGCACATGCATACAGACATACAATACAAACAGTGGGCACCCAGGTCTATTTGCTATTATTTAATTACATTTTTGCATTACAAATTATATTATCAGCATCAAAAACATTACGAATTTCTAAAGTCTTAATATTTGAAATTTTTCTCTTTTACTTTAATGATAGAAGCATGTTTCAACAAGCATCCTGATCCAGGGTTATTGTTGTGAACTATAACTAAAACAAAAACCAAAACATTTTTTATTTGAAAAAAAAAAAAACGTTAACTGAAATGAAATAAAAAATATATATATTTTATTTCAGCTAGTTGCCAAAGGCAACATTTCTAATTTTCATTTAGTTTAACTTGAAGTACTAAAATAACGAAAACTAAATAAACAAAAACTAATAAATAAAAATCTATTTAAAAAATATTAAAAAACTACTAAAAATGACTACATTACTAAAACTTTAACTAAAATTAAAGTGAAAACAAAAAAGTTAAATAAAAAAATATGTTAAAAAAATTATAAAATGAATAATTATAAAATAAAATATAATTCAAAATTTTAAAGATCCCCTGTGATGAAAATCAAGTTTTTAATGTTGTTTATGTGTCTATGTGGTGTTTTTAATATGCTTTCAGACAAACCATGTGCAAATTCATAAGTCAACACCATTGCAAGTATTTTCTCCTTAAAACTGCAGTGAACAGTCTCAAAAACACGGTTTGAAATCGCTGGTGTTTCTGACGTCACAAACTACCTTGTGACCAATCACATGTGGGCGGGGCTTTAGCATATCGTTAAATATTCTCTGAATCAGCGAGTCTCAAGAGAAGCAGGTTATCCCACTGTATTTTTCTGTTGATATGAAAAATTGGGTACCTTTAACAATACAGCGAGTGAATTATGTGTATGATGTATATTATGATGTTATGATGAACTATATGCCTTTCTCCACTGACGTTCTATGATGTTCAAAGCGTTTCTAAGGATGCTGATTTTTAGAAGACAGACTCTTTAGATGTAGAACGGGAACATGGTTTGTGTAACATTAGCAACACATTAGATGTTTGATAACGTAGTCAAGCAAAAGGCTAATATTAATTTCTGTTCACCGTAAAAACAAATTTGTTCAGTTTACTTTAAATTGTGCAAAATCGTTGCCTTAATTCAATTAAGTAAGCATTACTTAATTGCATTAAGTTGTTCTTAAACCGTTTAAGTTTTGTCAACTTAATTCTATCTGTGATCTGAGGAAGTGTACTCCCAGAGTGCATTGTGGCATGAATAAATTAATTGCTTTCTTTTACTATTTTTGGCTTTATTTTAGAATTTGTATTTTGTCAGTGTAACCCCAATAACAACAGCAAATAGAATTGTAACGGTCTTATTAATAATACAAATTTGATTTTTATTTTACTTGTTACCATTGTTGTGTTTTGCATGCTGAATGTTGAAGTCTGTGTGTGACTCAAGCATAGTCAATTGCTATTGTCACAAATATAGAGAGATTAGATCAACCCAATTAAAAGGTTATGCCATAAATACTAGCAATTTTTTTTAAAAAGATCATTATTTGAAATGAAATATAGTTATGTTATATATCATTAAATCACAAAAATTATATATATATATATATATATATATATATATATATATATATATATATATATATAAAAATAATATTTATTACTTCTCTTCCTTTGAAATCTGTGATTTCTTGTTGCATCGCTGCATTAATAGGAAGATAATTACAATAATATGAATGAAGTTCCAAGTGCCCAACCAAAGGGAACACTAATCACAATTATGGTGAGAGGAAGTGGAGGAAATGAGTGAAAAGTCTATTAAAAAATGTCCCATCTCAAAAACACTTTGCCCGCCTCCCGCTTGTTTTTTTTTTTGCTTTGGCAAAATGGTACTCAAACCAGTCAAGTAATGTTTACTTGGGTTTTCTAAGTAACGAAGGCATAGCATGCAAATAGTTCAGATTACTAAATTGTTTTAAGTAAGTTCAACAAATTATTGGACATTAAGTAAAGTTTACTAAAAAGTCTTAGTAAGAGCAACTGTTGGATTTTACAGTGTATGTGTTTGACGTTGTAGAGGGCTATACATAAAACGCATCACCATTCTGATACATCGACTTGTAGACGAGCCTGTATGAGTGAGTGGAGGCGGGGCTCATTTATATATTCATAGGTGTACTAAATGAAGCAAGGGTGTAGAGTTACATTCAAGCTATTTTAAGGCATGAATACATTTTTTCACAGGAAAAAACATTTAAATATGTTTTAAGGGATAAAATGATTGACTACAGGGGGACAAAAACTCCATGATACTAACATAGCACTGCCTTGAGCTTCTGTGTAAGCAAAAAACCTGACCATCGGTTCAAAGAGTCACATGATCAATGTCACTCATTTACTTAGTTCACTTAATTAGTGACCTAGAAAATAGAGCAGAATCTGAAATATTTCTTTTTTATACTTTTTCATTTTAAAATCCTGAAACTTTATTTTAATCCCATGTGTTTTTAGACATTTGAACCTGCAGTGCATGTATATGCAGAAACCTTTGCCTAACTGTTGCCATATGAACATTTCCAAACAGATAGCATGACGCTTTCATCTTCAGAGAAAACAAGACTAAAGACAGAGGCAACCAGAGAAAGAGAAATGGAGAACAGATAGTCCTTGAGTGATTTTAAGACTGAAGAGATTGTAAAAATCAAAGACAGATATACAGAAAAACACGTAGACTGAGACTAATCCTCTTCCTAACAGAACACACAACTGACACTGCAGCCCATTCGGTCTCTATGTACTGTATGTGTGTGGAAGCCCATGTGTCATGCAGTCATGACAAACGACAAAGCAGACACTGACTAAACCAGTGTGCATCCAGAGCTTTTCATAAGACCTGTCTGTCCGTTGGACGCCCTCTATTTGAGAAGTATGAAGAATATCTGTCTGAACAGAAAGGATGACTGTTCTCTCTCGTCTGCTATGGATGGAGCTGGTTAAGGGTCGATGAAATCTGCAGTCGGGGTTGGATGTTTC
This sequence comes from Rhinogobio ventralis, assembly GCA_039654625.1. Classification (NCBI taxonomy): domain Eukaryota; kingdom Metazoa; phylum Chordata; class Actinopteri; order Cypriniformes; family Gobionidae; genus Rhinogobio; species Rhinogobio ventralis. The sequence goes on along the minus strand of CM077205.1, from coordinate 38,216,590 downwards.
AGGGCCAATTTTGTGGTTCACTGAGACCTCCTACCTGAGAGTGGACGCCAACATGTCTGACAGGCCTAGTGCACACACCAAATGTGTGTGTT